>VZTG01006405.1:467517-478520 GCA_013397845.1 Melanocharis versteri
GCAGCGCCCCCTGGCGGGGAGGAGCGGGGCCCGGGCGGGGCGGCCGGCCCTTCCCTCAGCTCCCTCGGCTGCTCCCCACAGGGCGTGTTTTGTAAACCCGTCATGAGCGTTGGTGCCCTTCACTGGACTCTCTCCAGCACCTCGATTTCCCTTTTAAAGTGAGGGGCCCAAAACTGGACACAGCACTCGAGGTGCAGCCTCGCCAGTGCCGAGCGCAGGGGGACAATCACTGCCCTGGTCCTGCTGGCCCCGCTACTGCTGATGCAGGCCAGGATGCCATTGGCCTTCTTGGCCACCTGGGCACACACTGGCTCCCGTTCAGCTAATACTCATATTCTGTGGACAGCATTCAGGTTTTTGCTTTGCCCCTAGGTAGAAGAACCTGCACTAATTGACAGTCTTTGATGTCAGCAATAATCCAGATGGAAAAATTATGCTGGGACTAGATCTAGGATTTGGCATCTAACCATGAGAACTGATGTCCAAATTGGCTATAGCTGCGTGTAGCCACTGTTGAATTCTGTGAAAACTGGAACTATCTTCCAGTTCAAACTTCACTGTGACAGAGGTCCTCCACGTGATCAATACACATACCTATTTTTTAGCATCGTTAATGTAATTGAATGCAGAGTTAAGGATAGACTGAAACCATTCCAGATTACTTGAATTGTGTATGATTTATTCACATCAGTGTGTAGCTGATAAAATGTATTTGTCATGACCAATAAAGAACAACAGAAAACATCTATAAACATCTTTTCCGAGGGATTGTTGTAAATTGCCAGTATGTGGATTTTCAACATGTAAAACTGTGATTCTGTAATTCCTGTATTTCCACTTGATCGAAAGCATTAATTGAGATGAGCTCAGTTGATTACAGCATGATGCTAACATCACCAATATTGTGGGTTTGAGCCCCATATGGGCCATTCACTTAAGAGCTGTATTTGATAATCTTTGCGTGTCCCTTCCCAGAATATTCCATGATTAAATATGACTGACTAATTAAGTCTTGCTGAATGTACTTTTATTTTCTGACTTGCAAAACAACCTGCTGCATAATTCTGTAATACATCATTCATGAGAGCCGCGCTTAAGATAGAAGTTATAGTTTGGTAATTTCTCAATTCAGCCACAAAATGTTACTGTCTCTGTCTAATCTATAAAGACTGGACAAGGCGGCCATAAAATACTGGACAAGGTTTCATAAAGCTGTTGTTATTAGGCGGAACCCTCTAGTTTCCTATCTTTTAGCTTTAATTATGCTAAAAGAAAAAAGAAACCACACCAAAATGCACTTTTTACTGCTAAAATGTGTTTACACATTAAAACTGACATGAGATCATCTTCCAAGATGCACAGTGCCATCCTCTCTGCTCCTACATCAGCTTTCCACAGATGCTCTTTAGAAAGGGTGTTTCATCTTCCAATACTGACTTTAAGTCATGACAAAATATTCTTAAATTACATATTAAAAGTTACATAATACAATCACTCACTTTACTAGGAAAAGATTTATATGCTGGAAGTGACTGAAAGTATTGGGAAATAGGTAGATGACAGGGAAAGCAGGCTTGTGTCAGAAAGATGTATGTTAGTATATGTATGACTCCAAAACACAAAGGAGAAGTATGAGAAATAACCTAGAAGGCACAGTCCAGAACAGGCTCCCTGCTCTGTTTCACTTCCAAAACTATTTTAAAAATTCTACACTGATCTTAATTTAGGATGCAAGAAAAGATTAGTTATCCATGAAAAATAAACCCACAGGAGAGGAGCAATTCTGCTGTAAATAAATAAAATTGAAATAAATTCTATTGTCATAAGTTTCCCTGTATTCTTAATTCTGATGTTCATTAAAGTGTTTAAAAAAACATATATAGGGAAAAAATCACCTGTCTTTTATGACAGCCTCTGTTCTCTTTCTGCCTCTTATGTGAGCATGAATTTCTGTTTGCTTATGATCACTCTTCTTCATTTTCAGGCTGCCATGTATTTTCTTCTCTCTGGAACAGACTTGACTAATAGCTATTCCTGTCTTCTGAAGAAAATCTGCATTACATTTGCAATCTCACGTATTTATTCCATCATGTAGTTGAAACCTTTTATAGGAATGCTACAGATACATTTGTGTTAATCCTTTACTCTCATAAGTTTCTTCCTATTTAATTCTGGAGAATTCTTCAGGAGAGCTAGATGAATCCCCAGACACTGTATTTCAAACTACATTCCATTTATCTAAGGTCAGGAAATGTGATGTAGGAAATAATTCCGCATTAACTAAAGGATGGGCTATTTAGCCTGTTGGGTCTTTCCCATTTATAATTTAGCATATTCTCTGTGTCCTGTGGTGCAGCTTGTGCTATGCTCACCACAAAGTAGCAAGTGTCTGTGGACACTGAAAGCTTGGTGGCAGAGAGATTTTCCAGTATCTGCCTGTGTCCGTGAGCATTCTCACTTTCTCATGGGAGCTAGCTGAAAAACAGCTAGAGAGCTTTTGTAAATAATTCTTCTATCTTGCACTTGTGAGATGTTTTGCACCTTGTTGTTGTTAGTCTGAGGAATTGTTTAGGAATGGGTATTTTAGAACTTGGCCAATAAACCTGGGGAGTGGATGGCCAAGGATCCAATGACCTTATACCATCCCAACGACCTAGGGTATAAAACCCATCTGTATATAAATAAATAAATTCATTCTATCCTGTTCTTCCTGAGTTCAGCTGCCTCTTTTCTCCCCGGGCTGTGTCTAACTGCGACATCGTCCCTGAGACTTCCCATAGCACGATCAGGCAATTTCACAGTGTCTTGGTAGTTGACATCTTACAGAGAACTGTGTGAAAGTAAGGAGTCCCTAGATTAGGTCCACAAAGATCCTTTAAAGTACTCTTCCTTTTGATAGTAACTGAAATAATTGACATGGACAATGTCCCTGTTTTTTCCATTCCTTTCGCTCAGTCTGACTGCTCAGTGAAGAATGTCTGAAATACTACATTTTCAGACAGAAGAAATGCCAGAGAGATTTTAATTGCATATTCTTCCACATAAAATGCAGGTTTGTGTCTTCTAATATAGTCTATTAAATGTTTATATGCACAAGAATAAAAATGTATAAACTACCAATGAAAGTCCATTAAATATGGTTGAACATTATAGTAACTTTTTAGCTAACATCAGTTTCTAAAACAATACAGACAATTATTGGGCAACAATTCAGTATACATGTACTTTATTTCAAAGGAATGCTCTGAAGTGCTCATTTTTAGAGTTCTATGTTTTTATTACAATTCCAAGATGACTGATGAAAGCTTTCCCACCCAGAAAACATCTTCTTGTGCCTATTAAGCAAAGAATTCATAAATATTATGGAAAACATTGTAACCTCAACAATCAATACACAATTCAAACAAGACAATATATCACAGATAGCGGTAGCATGAATTATATTTTCTATATAAGATGGTCTAGTGGAACCTGAATGTTGGGCAAATACTCCTTGTAGCTAATAATCAAATGTCACAACACACCCACTTGCACTGGATTATCCCAAAGACATTCTCAAAAGAACAACTGTACTGTGCAAACAATCACTAGAATTACAGTCCTTGTCTCTAACAGTATTTAGGTGGCAAATTTAAGACCTAGGTCCTTACAAATGCCAGAGGATTTGTGTTACCCACATAAACTGCCCTCACAGCTGTCTTACTATACAGTAATAATTTACTAAGATCTGTGTTAGAACAAACGTAATTTGCAATATATGCCTAGAATAAATATTTAACTTCCAGAGATTAACTAATCAAAGGTATGGGCTTTACTATATATGCACAATAGGATAACATTTAAAAAGTAGAAAACTGTACATTTTACAGGTTTTCAAATATATTCTCACTTACTCGATGTTATTTTAATTTTGAATCCAAAGTACATTTACACGAATGTTTTCAAAAGTGGGAGTTCACGTGAAAGACAAAAGCAAAGTACAAGCCACAGTACAGCACAGCACCCTGACACAAGTATCCCATTTTAGAGATGGCAGGTGCTGAGAGAGGACATGAACCACCCTCTGATTTACTAGGAGCTGACATCACTCAGCTCCAGGTCCATACCTGGTTCAGTCCACAGCCTGCCTTCCTGAACTCTCTCGGCTGCCAGAGAGAAAGCTGATTTTCTCCTGCAGGACATTCTGACTGGAAGGTTCTCTGAATGAAGCTTCTTTTGGGTTGGCATTTCTTTATTAACTGTGGGATGAACAGCCAGCTAATTTAGCTGACTGACACTGGGGAGGAACACTATGCTTCTTATCATTAACATTGTTCCTCTTCGGCTTCTGTTCAACACAGCTGCCACCTATCCTCTGTTTCTACCGTAGTATACTGCTGTCACAAGTCCAGCTGTTACTTTTTGTGAGATGTTCCAAACCACTCAAGTAGACTCCATCCCCTGGTAAATGTAGCTCTAAGTACTAATGTGCCTTTAAGTAGTGCACTGAATATGCTTACACTTAGCCAGAAACTGGTGAAAATAATTCTCATAATTCTGTGAATTTTGAAAAGTCTATCACTTGCCTACAAAGTAACTGTAGTAGCCAACAACTACTACAGTTACATACATAGTATTTTCTTATCTTTTGGTTCAGAGATAGAGACAATTTATGTTCCCTAACCATGCCTGTTCATATGCAATGAAGGGCAAGAAAGGAGACATTTATGACACAGAAGTTCTGAAAGGTCTGACAAATAAAGCAATGCTGCTTAAGAACATTTGTTTTCTAAGACAGCATCACAAATAATGTGAAGGCCAAAGGGAGTACTAACTGTCCTGTGGGAAAAATAATATAGCTGCATAGGTGAAAAGTTGGTCCCACGGTACCTGAATGCAGTACTCCTATTCATCAGGATTAGAAATGGGTTCTTGTAGGGATGTAGATGTGATCTCTTTAATGAAATTCTGTGTTTCAACACATTTGGAAATGGAAATGTGCATCATTCTCATATAGAACTCAATTATTACTTTCTTTTTTCTACTCCCAGGATATAAACTAACTGGTAATGCTCTTAATGCTGTAAAAGTATTTCGAGCTATTAATGAAAGATAACTTATATCTCCATGAACATATAAGCAAATGCTGAACTCTGCTTACATAAGCAGTCACCACTGACCATGATAATTACTATGTTTCCAGTCTCTTGTATATATAAGTATTTGCTAGAGTGAGGACCTCCTAATATATATAAATGAATTATCAACTATTTATGTAAAAAGTATGCTCCACTTTTTACTTACATGTAAAATTAAAAAGGACACACTGCATATCACTTACTAACATTTTGATCAGATGGTTTATGAAATGCTGACCAGTGAAAGTCAACCAGTCACCTTAATGTTAGAAAATACATCTTTAGGACAAACGACAGAGGGAGAGACATAGAAGGTTGGAAGCATAGAAGCAAACCCTCATAACTACTACGAAATCTCTATTGCTGGATGACCAGATTGAATCATCATTTAGGTAGGTGTCATCAAAGTTCACAATCTTGAAGTCCTTCTTAAGGTACATTGCATTCAGTTTGTTTAGGGTTCGAGCAAAGGTATATTTAGACGCGCAACTATATGCTTCCATATTGTAGACTTTGTGGAAATGCATATCAAAATATGGATTATCCTAAAAAAAAAAAAATTGAGAAAGAATGAAATTACTACACGCATTACAGTGTTAGAATTGCAATCTGTTGTTCTCTGCCCAGCTACCTGCAGAGCTTTTTCTCAGTATGACGGGCTCTAAAGGACTTCATGTACTTCTGCTATTCATCTTAAAAGGTCTTTTAAAACTTTAAAAAGTAGCAGCTGTAATTCTTTGTCTTTGGGAATTTTTTCTGAGTAAAACTTTCGAAGTTTGGTCTCGCTATATGCTATATTTTATTGGGATTGTACAATCTTGTTTTGAATTGAATGAATTTGTTATGTTGCCTACAACACAGTATATGGAAAGCACTTGCCTTGGACTATAACTGTCTGTGTCTGTGGGAGAAGAAGAATATTGATTGCCCTTCCTGCCTTAGTTGTATTTCTTTGTGCTTTCTGGCTCTTTGACACAATTAATCCTAGCAGCAGATAAATTCTTTTAAATTCTATGGTTATGAATACCTATTATGAATATTTATAGCAATGTTAATTACCCCATGAGTTTGAGGTTCATTTAGGCTTTTCTTTATTCAAAAATTAGACAGACTTTGATCATCCCAGTTGTGAAAGGCTGAACCATTTCTGAAGAATATTTTAGCACAACGCTTCAGAAGAAAGTTAAATTCATGCAGCAAGTGGAATCCTCTGGCTGCCTTGTCTGGGGAAAGAGACAGGAACATCTCCAGAAGCTAGTGAACTTGGAGAAGGGATGTAAAGGATTATTAGTTTTGTCTTTTTTCCCCTCTGGTGCCTAAACTGCTAAGAGCTCATAGGGTGAAGGGGTACTCTGAAGCTGCATTCACCTTCTCTGCTTCCCACATTCCTGGTTTTGACCTTGAGGGTGATGTGCACAGGATAGAGTGAGAACAACCCCAGTTTGTCATTTTCCTTGGAACAAGGCTCTGAAACATTCCTCATGGACTCTTGATTTCTCTTTCAAGTGAACATAAAATAGAGCTCAGATTACATATGCTAGTGTAAACACTTTCAAAGGGAAAAAAAGTACTTTTCTTCTTAATATAAACTGGCAACTATTAAAATGTCTTATCATACATGCAGTAAGATATTATCCTCAGCATATTCTTCTAGCTTTTATAGAATAGGATTTAATTCTAGTTTTGATGTTGCTCTGAATTGCACTACTGCAGCCTCATTTTACCCTTCTGAAATTGTATCTGAGAGATCAGGACTTTTTTAGCAGCAAGACCAGCCAGATCTAGCCAAAGCTGTTTCATATTTACACACACAAATAGGCAAATACTGAATTGATGCAAGTAGTGTGAAATTAAGCTATGTGAAAAACACAATTTCGTGAGCTATCATGCACTTGCATGATATTTTACACGTTGACTTTGTCACATGGAGAACAGGTTCATGCATTCGAAGGACAGAGTCACAGTCTCCATAAAAATTTTTAATGAAATTTTGTTTTCAAATACACTCTAAAATCTATTACATTAACTGCAGTTTACACTGGAAGAAGCAGATGAAGAACTTTTATTACCAGTTATGATGACCAAATTAGAAAACACCCAGCTTCTGCCTCAGGTCTCAACCAGAGAGATGAAGGCTATTATAATAAACAAACAAACAAACAAAATCTCACCTTCCTCTTCCCCTGCAACAGTGCAAATGTAATGTGGAGCCTTTCACATGCCAAAATAAAGCCAAAATTCATTGGTAACATAACTTTATTTTTCAGATAATGCATTTTAATTGCATTTTAATACTTGTATCCCAAATTGCAAAGCAAGAAAATTATTTTCTATGTACATAATACATAATGTAACACTTACAGTATCTGCTTCTTTTCCATCAATCATCTCCAGATCTTTCAAAAACCACTTTTCAACTATTTCGTATTTCTCCTCTCGGTCCACTCTCCAGTGTTTAACCATACATATTTCTACTTCTTTGCTTTTAGTTACTGCAAGAAAAAAATAGTTCAGATATGAAAGCAAGTACTTCCCAAAGTTACGATAATTAAATCATGACAGGGCTGTATAGGGTTATACTGGACTTGATGGTTTTATTTTGCCCAGGTAGTAGGAATAGTGTCGTGTTGTCAGTCTATGAAACCCGTCAGCTTTTAGTAGATTTAGGATTTACCCTACTCACCCTGTGAAGAGGGAGTCTTGTCTGTTCAAGAGCCTTTCTTGTGAATTCACTAGCAGTGCAATGAAAGTCTCATTCTGGCACTTGGTCTGCATTATCCTACTTATTCCAAGAGGGAGACTTTTTGGGGTGCTGCAGTTAGAAAATTGCAAAACCTCTACCAACGTTCTGTATTTACATGACTTGTACCATACTTGAGATTCTGTGAGGGAAGTTCTCTTATGAAGCCATTACTTTTTTAAAGCAAAACTCCTATTTCCCTATGTAGTATGTAATTAGGCCACTTAATGAAATTAACATTGAAAATTTTTCCTGAAGCTTCCAGTTGTCCAGTGCTAAATTTATAGAAATTACTATTTTCCAACTTCGGCATGAAGATGCTCTTTGCAATAACTACCATTATTAATTGATTACCTTGAGTGCTGAGTAGGAGAATGGATTTCTGTAGACAATTATGAGTGTGAAAAGTACCAGAGCCTAAACAATCTCCTGTGCATCCAGCTGCTGATGACTGCAGGACAGGCCACATTCCCAAGCTATCTGGTAGCCCAAGTTATGGTCAAGAAGTCACCTACATCCGGCAGGAGCATTTTGACATCATAGCACAAGGCTAGGAACACGGGAGCAAAATGCTTTTGTTTATCAATACTGCCTGAATTTTTGAAACCCCATTTTGAGACTTCCTTAGTTTTACCTTCCTCCTGTTAAAACATCTCTTACTTCTCACCGGTTTTTTAAGAAAATGGTTATTAAATGACAACAAAGTATGTATGTTGGAGATATGCCTTGTTTCCATTGCAAAGAAAAATGGTGGAAAATCTATAAATTGAACATAATTTCTCTCAGCCTATAGCTTTCCTGCCTGGGAAATACAAATAATTTTTTCCCCCGGTCCTGTCAATCATAGTTGCTCAATCATTTTTAACTAAAAGACCACCACTGTGTTATCTTCCATGGAGAAATTACAATGGTTTTCATTTGTGAATTTGCAAGCAAATCTAGGAAGCTAATCTCAGGAAGTTCTCTTCATACTTTCAGTTTCACCCATTTTATTTGTTGATTTGCTAGCATGTAAGGGAATATGTTGTCTCTCTCAGAGTTAAAACAAAAGGAAGCAAGCCCAAGCCCCAAGTCCTCTCAAAAATACAAAGGGATGTCCTAAGGGCCCCCAGGTCCCCACACTGCCACTGCTCTACCCCTCTGACAACAGAAATCCTATGACATAAGGACAGAGCACAGATGTTATGCAAAATGAACCCAGCAGTGAAACTTGGGTGTGCTATTTTCAGTTTAGAAAAAAAAAAAAATTTCCTGCATTTTACATGCTGCTTGATCTTGCACTCAGTTAAGAGAGTCAAAGAAAAATTTTTTTATAGAGAACGTGAACTCTAATCTACCATGTCATTCTATTAAGCTCTAAAATCTTTGCTTGAGGAGGGCACAGCTATGGCAATACCTCCATAGAGCACAAAGTATTTCTTAAAGTCTTTCATGGACTAAACACCTTTTTCAGTATCTCTGTAGGACAATAAAATGTTATCCCCACCGTTCTTTCTAGGGTATACCAATAGTGGTTTGTGAAAACCCCTTAATGGGGTTGCATTTCAGCTCAACGTTCTTCCAGGGTTTATAAACTCTTTCATGAAAGGATACTATTGCCTTCATGCAAGAACTGGGACTTGCCATTGTGAAAAGGAAAGGAAATAGTCTTGGCCATATGGCACAAAAATAAGATTGTTCAGTTACCCACACCAGGATTTTGTTCTAACACACATTTCTAGAGGCACAGACCTCTGAAGTTTTGCCTATAGTTTGAATGACTTTTTTTTTTACAGTAATTTGAAATCAACAGAAATACACAGATTTTGCACTGCAGGGATAAGATTTTAGATAATGTGCTTTGCTCCTACAGAATCACAGCAGAACACAGTAGTTGCTGGCAGCTGGATGCAACCCATCTTTCAGAATCAGATTTCCACTCTACTCACCACTTACTCGACTCTGCCTGAATATATTAAGAGAGTTTAATATCGGATAGTGGAGAGATCCTACTCTTAATACTGTGCATGAATTTTCCTTTATGTCTTTAGAGACTTCCAATCAGTTAATCTGATTAGAGGCTTTCTTTAATGATTTGTTCTCATCTACCTGAAAGAGAAATTTTTAGTAAAGATTTTAAAGGTGCATAATGTTATTTCTCCTTTTTGGATGATTCAGAACAGTGAACTGCTTATAGATCTACCACATGAAATTAATCATACTGCTACTGGATAGTTTCATAAACTATGAATGAGATTGGTATTTCTGTATATTTAGAAGCCCTATGATATTCAAGAATTAATTCCTTAAAACTGTTTTTACACTTCTAATATACAAACCCTATTCTACCAAAGTTATAGGAGTACAGGGAACACAGCTGGCTGAGGGTTTCCCATAATACGTAAAACAGCTCATGTATTCTAAGGACTTCAGATGTTTAGAAAGATAATGAAGATAGAATGCTGGATGCCAACCCAATCTATGTCTCAAGTACACAGATTATTTCTACCCGATATATGTATTTTGAACCTGAAGAGGAAACAGACTGAAAGAATCATTCACTTCAACCTAACTACTTACAGATGTCATTTCTCTTTTTAGTACCTTTCAATTGTATGAAATAATAATTTAAAAACCCCACACAGACAAAAAACCCCAGCAAACCAGCTTTTCTGAAACCTTGATCTAAAAAAATCTATGAAACAGATGATTCACTTGAAAAGAAATTTCGAAAGTAGCCAGATAATTACCACTTAAAGCAATCTTGTTTTGCTCGAAGTTTGTGCTAATTACTAACTCCAATGTATATTTATTTAAACCACAAGTCTAATTTGTTGTTCAAAATGTAATACGGACAATATGCAGGACATAAGACCAAGACGAAGGATAGTACAAAAAAAATTACAAATGTTCCGTGCAGTGTTAATGCATTGCTACACTTTTCTGTGGAAAACCTGATTAGAACTACTGTAAGGGTTTGCTCTTTTCAGAGCCGTCCAGGCGCTCTCAGCGCTGCCACGGCCGGAGCACTGCCCGCAGCTGCGGGGCAGATGTCGTGTTTCTCCGCTGGTGTCGAAACCGGGGTCGGTGTGAATCAGAAATGGGAGAGAACGCCGTTCCGGGGCTGCTGGCGGTGCGGGAGCAGCGAGCCGGGCTCCGTGCCCTGC
>VZTG01006405.1:478854-556712 GCA_013397845.1 Melanocharis versteri
CCCCGGCCGCCGGCGCCGGGAGAGGCCGGGCCGCCGATCTCCCCGCCCTCCGTGCGCCCGCGGGGCGCTCCCGGCGCTGGGGCCGGCACCGGCTGCGCGGCCCCGCCGCTGGCACAGCCAGGTCCCGGAGCTGCCGTCGGGGCCCCCGGCCGGAGGGAGGGGACAACGAGCGGGGAAGGACTCAGAGCAATCACACTAGAGGCGATTTACCAAAAAAAAAAAAAAAGGAAGCTGTCAACGCGATTCTTTTTATCAGTAGATGAAAGCGCTGAGAATTTATAAAGGAATTAGACAGCCTTATGGCTGTCACTTATGTTCCTTCAATAATAGCTTCTTGGCTATTATTAGCATTAAGGAGAAAATTACCTTATGCCATTCCTTATGAACAGAAAGTAAACTCACGTCCAGAGGAGTCGTCAGAGGGCAGGTGCCAACTGGGCGTCTTCCATATCAGACATAAGTGTATTTGCAGAAATTTTGGTTGTTTCTGCCATTCTGCAGGTGTGTGGGTAAAATTCCTGGAGTTGAGTGCTCTTCTAATTCCAGTATCCATGGTAGCCTGTGTTAAAGTTTTGCCCTTGGGACTCGATTCTGGCTGCTTATAGAAGTTTGGATATTCTCTTGTAATTCTTATCTTCAAGCTTAGTATATGTGAATACCTTATTGAGTTTTTCATTCTTGTGATCTCAATGCAACATAGAAAGATATCTTACCTTGGTATGGAACTGAGTGCTAAAGTGAAGGCAAGATTTAGAATCTGAAGATTTTTTTTTAAATTGGCAATGTTAGAATTATTTAGTTACGTAGGTCTACATGGTGCTTTGATGATGTGAAGCAAAATGGGATCAAGTTAAAATGATATAAAATTAGGGGGAATCATCCTCTGCTATAGATACTAAGCATATTGGGTTGACAAGTGGGAAAGGATTTAAAAGAAACTAGGTTTTGATTTATTATGCTTTCTTTTGGTCCCATGTGTTTGGAAACACAGTTGTGATATTCAGATATATAGATTAATTTCCATCTCTGATTTGGGAGAGTAAGCTTCAGGTTTTGTAAGTACAGGGCTTAGGGATAAATTTAATCTCTTACCTTTAAAGTCTTATTTTAGGAAAAGAGCAAGATGCTCACTTCCAAATCAAGACATCTGCATATCAGGAAAATGCCTTCTTATGGAGACTTTCCAGAGGATATCTGAGGCACAGGGATGCCCAGGTTCCTGCCCACGACTTTGAAGACTTGGCCATGCCTTGGATATGAGACTGCTGTACAAATTGGCTTGCAGTTCACTGTCTCTCTCTGTCGGACAGACATTGGCAGAATTGTCAAGGCTGATGCCCCAGGCTTTAGTTCATCACCATCAGTGTTAATAGGGCCATGGCTGGAGGTTTCAGTGCTCATACTCAGTGCCAGACTCCTCATTAGAGAGCTGATTTTGGCTCCGCCAGTCTGTAGCTCATGTTGCATCTCAGATTCTTCAATATTTTTCTTCAGTTCTGAATCAACAAGAGTACAGATAAAAATGCCTTCAGAAAATTACTTGCAGCTCTGAAAGAATTTTCAGTCAGTTTTTCCCTTGTTAAAGATTCAGCTGGTATCAGAGAAACTGCCTAGATGGCAAATGAAGCATTGCTGGCATTTTGGAAGTGATGGAGCTAAGAAAAAGTGGTGCATAGACCTGATCTCTCTTGAATCGGATTTTCATTTTTCACAGTTTGATCATACTGTAAGTTTCCACAAGAGTATTTTGAGGTTTGATATATTAATATTCTTCTGCAATATCCTTTATTGTATTCTCAAATGCTGCATTAAACAACCCCTCTGAGTATACAGGTAGAAAGGTGCAATGATGATTTTAATGGGTAATCAGAACAAATTAAAATAATTGTTACACGGGCCACAAGGAAAATTACATCCAAATTTAACTGGGATTTACATGTAACTGTCCAAATAGACGAATTACAGATGATTATGAAAGCCACACAACTCCTAACCCAGGCTCACAGTGGTGTACAAAGGGAGAAGTAGTCACCGTGGAAGTGTGTTATACCTTTCTGCTAAATATTAATTACTTCTGTACTTTTCCCCCTGTTTTTCCCCTGCAATTTTTTCCCATGTCCAAATACAGTTTTCTTTACTGTACCCAGGATATTAACTTTAACAGATGTAGCTGCAGGTCCTAAAAAGATAAATCTCTTTAATCTTTGTTGTTTCTCAGTCACACTGTTATGGTAAAAATCTATTCACCAGCTTTAGAAACAATATTTATGAAGGGTCCCTCTACTTCTTGGGATCTACCAGTGGGCATTAGTATATGCATGTAACTTGATTATTTGAGGCTTGATCCGAAGTGCATTAAGTCAATAGCAAAATTGTCTTTGATTCTGGTGGGCTTCAGAGTAGCCATTACTGGCACAGTAGAATAGCCACCGTGTTTAGGTGGGACTTCGCTGTGGTCTGCATGTTGAAGCCCTCCAGGAGACGTACATTTGATCTTTTTCTCAGTTCCTGGCACACCCTTACAAAGCAGCATTTGCTGGAAGCACCTTTCCCATTGCTCCTTGTCTGACAATGTCATGGAATAATGGGAAGGAAAATGCAACGTGAAGAATAATTTCTCAGAGCTGCAAAGAATCCCTGTAGACTGAAAAATATAATTTGTAATAGGCTTTACTTTCCAATAGCTGCTGTTTCTGTTTGAGGTTTCGTCCAGGCATGGTTTTCTCTGTTAACAATCGGTTTATTATCTGTAAATATTCTTCACAGCTTTGAGTCTCCAGACCACTTTTTTAACATCATAGATGAGACTTTAGAGTGTAAACTAGAAATTGTGAATGACATTCTACAGTGACCTAGCTGTACAGAGCAGTTTCCAAAGCTGGCTTCAGAAAACTAGATCACCATTTTATCCCTGTGATTTACTAATGATTTACTTTTCTGAGGTCTCTTTCCCCACTGGATTTATAGATGATCTGGCTCCTAATTATGGCTAGTTATTCCCATGTTTTTGTAGCTATGCCAATAAACTTATATCTCTGTGCAGTGAAGCATAAACCTAGCTAGGTTGTCCTAAAAACTCTCTGAAGCAGCAGAGATAGCAGTGTTTCATGAAGAAGTGCTATTCAGTAAGCAACAGCTTGAGACACTCAGTTTTGAAATAGAAGCTTAGAAATACAGGAAGTAGAAGACATCAGTTGGTTAAAATGTTCTTGCAGAGCTGCTTTTCTCCTGAGTGTTTTGGGGAGCCCATTAAAAGAGTCTCGTACCAGTGCCAGGATATTTGGGTGCTCAAACAGACAGTGACTCAAGATTTCATCAGTAGTAGTAAAGAACATTAAACCCTAAATATGGCTGGTTCCTCTAATGGTATGATATAATTACTTGGTTTTGAAAAGCAATACTGTACTCTTTTCTCAGAAGAAAGGAGGTAAAAGAGTTTATTCTTGATTTTATTTAACTGAAGCTCAAATTCCTCAAGTTTATATTGACTTTATACTGGTTTATTCTTTTCAAAATGTAATCGTGAGTGTCATTGGGATAAACGGTCCCACACCATGCCAACATCCCATCCAAAATTTTCTTTTCAGTAGAAAATACACACATGTTCTTCATTGAATAATAACCAGATGCTGGTTTATGGATGGAGTTTGAAAGTGTATTTTGAAACATAACACAAAAATATGAAGTATGCAATTCTTCTATGGAGAATTTACACATGTTGAATTTTACACATACATGAACTAAAGATTAGGGCTGTAAGTAAATTAACTTAAATAATAAGACTTTCAGTTCCTGTTCAGCAGAGCACCTAATAACACTTTGATGAATTGCAGCCACATTTAATTAACAGCGTGAAATCCTGGCATGATGGATTCAGCACTCTGAATCATTCAATATATTCAAATATAACCCATTCAATATCATACAGTTTTCTTTGTGGAGGTAAAACCATAAAGGTAGGAATAAAGAAAAAAAAGGAAAAAAAGTTAAAACAAATCCTACGAGTTTGTAGGCATACACATGACCATTAATCTTCTGACAACTGAAAGCTTTTGAAATTTTAGGTCAGGATTTTGACAGCTGTGTTTAAAACAGTACCTCTTGGTGGCATGTTTTATAAAAATACAGAGGAGAATACATAGCAGATAGTTACATTGATCAAGAGGTCAAGAAGTATCTTGCTAATACATTAGAAGTAAATTAGGTTGTGATGCCAATCAAAGTGCTCTTTTAAGTTCTCATTTTCTTGTAAATTTTTTAATAAATGGATTTTTTCTTCCAGAGTTACTCAGAGTAACTTTAACAGATATTCTGTCAAAAGCCTCTTTATACTTTTTAATAATGATTTTCATCTCTACCTCCGTAGCTGCAAGTAATAAATTTCATTTGTCTTGGCACAAGAACCATTCTCTTCCCTCATGAAAATTGAACATTATTATTAATGTAGATAGTCAATTACTTCAGATTAATGTGGATTTATATTTTAAATCAATACATCAACGTGATGCAAAGCGCTCTTAAAACACTATAAACTTCTGATGGATATCTAATCCATTTTTTAAAAATTCATAGAGTCGGGAATCTATACCACTGCGTAATTTGTATGGATATTGTATTTAGGGCATGAGCACATAGTTGACAGTTGTGTGGCTTAAAATACGTTTTATTCTATATAGATCTTTCTCAGTTCTCATCCAGTCAGTTACTCAAAAAAGTTAACGTCAAATACATTAAGAGAAGAGATAAAACACAAAAATGTTGAGAGTAAATTTAATTCGTCAAGGGAAAATGCTGATAAGGGAATGCTGGACACGTCTCCAAATGCTTTCAAAGGTGGCTGCCGTTGTCAAAGAGGTCAATTGGTTAATTATAAAGTACAGAGTTCACTGCAAGGATAATTAACACAAATGTAATAACATTAATGCAGATGTATGAGCATTTGCAAATTGTGTGATCTGTAAACAAGTTTCTAGCTTCCTCTTCCTGGAGTGTTGAAATGAAGCCAAATGGCCATTCTACATTGTCCAGTTTAGTGGAGTCCTGCACGTGGAAGAAACTACTCAAAGATTAAACTATTCGCAGGAACAGTAGATCATTTACCTTTCTCATAGCAGGATCAACTTGATCTAGCTCGTTGATCTGGTCTGCTCCTAATCAGAGCCACAACGTCTGTAGTGGTCATAAAGTCTCATTTCTTGCATACCAAACTGCAGCACTTAAGGATTTCTAACCCTCTGTTTGGTTTACCCAGTGGATGTTCTTGGAACTCTCTGGGTGCATAAACTGAGGAAGATTTGATGCAGGGCATTTGAAAAATAGAGTTGGTGTCGAGGTCAAACTTCTGCTTTTTATGACTTGAGAAGTCCGTTACATTTGGTGTTGAAAACTTGGATTCATTATGGTTTTTTTCTTGGTCTTCATTCAATTCTTATATTTCACTCCAGAACTGAAAATAAAAACCAAAATTACATATTGGTGTAAGATCAATAAAGTAAAACTGCAGGGTGCTTCATAATTTTTTTTTGTCTGAAATTTGAGTTAGAACTAGAGAATATTGGAATGGAATTGGAATGAATAATGATGGAAGAAGTGTGCATGAGAAGATTCATTCAATTGCACTGTTTAGTGAATCCAAGCTAGAGACTGTTGATTTTGTTTTCATATTCTGGTTAATTTTTCCAATAGCCTGGAAACAATACTGAATAAAAGTATCAAATATATCTGTCCTCCCACCCCAATGATTCAAGCATATTGCAACAGGTTAATGAATTTTCATAATGTCTGCCGAGCATAAAAACATTTCAGAATCAAGCCCTTTTATGGAACTAATTAAATAATTAATTTATTCTGCAACTAATTAAACCTGCTTTCCAAAAATTTTCTGCCTACAGGGTGGTTGATTTTGTAGCAGAGTTGCACTGTGGCTATGGGAGACCTACTCCCTGCTTGGACATCAGACAAAGCTGGTGAGGGCTGCTGTGAATCCCTAACCACAGAAGAAGTTTTGATCATAATTAATGTCTTATTGGACACCAGAGAATGCACATCACCCCAGTTTTGGTGTCTTCTGGAGCAAGTGCCCTGATAGAGCACAGACTCCTGCTGAAGCACATACTGGTCTGGGCGTGCTCTCTCTCGTGTGGCTTTTTAAATGTCTACCAGTAACATTAACCAAGAGATGGGGAAATTGGGGGTGTGGCAATAATGATTGCATGCACTTGCATGTGTGCCTTTTGTACAACTGCCTTTTGTAAAAATGTTTTCTAGGCTAGAATGTTGCAGATGATTATAATGATTTAAATTATAAATGTACATTTTAAATAATGTACACACAGCAACCCGTGTGCCACTGTTTTCCTTGGTGCATACTTTTTTCATTGCTCTGCTTTGCTCCTCTTCTCTCCAGCTGCTTACCCTTGAAGCAAATGAATAATCCCATTGGATTAACTGTTCTCATTTAAAACAAAGTGCATACATAAATACATTTTGAAGTATTTTTCTCTCATTCAAATAATAACTTTTTGTACTGCTTTTCTTTTTACTAGATACACTGACAGGACTGCCCTGGGCAGTGCTCAGCTTAGGCTGTCTCATGTTGGAAGAGCTCTGTTACTCAAAGCCAGTGGTTATTTTACAGATAACCTGGCTAATATTTTTGTTTTCTATTTATTTTCTGTAGTAAGAGCACACAGGAAGAGTAGCTCTGATACCAAGAAGATGAAAAAGTCATATTAAGCCAAAAGGGAGATTTTTCCCTGCTTCTCAATATCCTGCCTTTACTCTGGAGTGGTGTTACAGAAAGTGGAGTATTGGTACAGAAAGAATCCAAGTTGGGCCCATGCAAGTGGTCTTTCCTAAACTCAGCTGGATCCTGGTAATCAATATCTTAGGGACATTCTAACCCTGAGATTGTGTTCAGTCCATTATGTTTAGTAACCACCAGTAGACCTATCTTCTATGAAATTATCTAACTTAAATTTTAAATTATTTATACTTTTGTCCTCCTTAGCATCCTTTGGCAGTGAGTGCCATAATTCTGTTAATATGTTGGATAAAAAAAGAAGTATTCCTTTTTTTTCATTTTAAACCTGCTATCTGAAAATATCTTTGGACATCTCCTCATGCTTGTGCTGTAAGAAGAAGTGAAGGATTACTTTCTGTTTTCAAATGGCTTGTGATTTTGTAGCTGATGTCATATCCTCGCCTTTAGCCATTTAATTTGCAAACTGAAAGACCCTAACCTGCTTATACTCTCCTTATATCTCTGATCAGTCTTTCTACATTTGCCTCAAGCCTTTTCTTGTTCTATTGTTGAAGAATATTTCTTAGCTGAATGTGGCAGCCCATCAAGATACCACCTACTTGTCACTCACTGTCAGCTCTGAAAAAGTTTGTATTCTCAATAAATTTTGTTACTGCATTATTTACTACATTTTTTCCAGTTTGCTTGTCTATATATTGGATAGTTTAAGTTCCAACGGTCCCTGAAAGACCTGAAGGGTTTTTTTAGTGAAAACTAACCATTTGTTTCTGCCTTTTGTTTCCTCTATTTTTATGTGTTCATGGCAGGAATTTCCTTTTTGATCCATTCCAGCCTTACCTATGTCAGTGTCTTTATTTCTAGCTCTCTTCAGAGAAATCTCTCAGAAGCCTGTGTATACTCCCTCACCTGGTCAATGTGACCGTAGGATTGTCTGCTTTTCTGGACAGTTCAAAACACGTACAACCATGACTTATCTCTGCAAAGCATATGGTTTCTTCTGTGATAGGTTGTTTCACAAGTTACTTTTTTATCCTGTGAAATATTACAGTTTCTGCCAATTTTTGTGGTATGCAATGTCAGACACAAAATGTTGTTGAATGATTTCTACTCAAGGAGATTTATTCCTCATTTTACCCATTCAGTCCCCAGCTTTGCTGTAGTCTGCCCATCTGGTTGACCCTGCATATATATATAAAGGCTCCTTCATTTACAGGAGATGTGGCCAGGTGTAGAGGTCTGCCTGGACAGATCACAACAAATTCTTTCTACTTTTTCCTATCTTCTTGAAGTAGTAGTAAGAAAATAAATCACAACAGAAAGCTCAACACATTTCAGATACAGACTCTGTAGTGGACAGAGCGGGTGAAAAATTAGCTACAGTGTAAAAGCTGAAACTCAGAAGGTTGTAGCTGTTGTTTCGGTTTTTATTTGTGTGGTAGAAAGCATTCAAATATTAAGTATTTCACAACCTGTGTATTATTGTATTTTGTAAAGAATCTGTCTTATAAATTAAGATGTACTTCAGGACTTTTTCTGAAGAAACCAAAAATTTGTATCTCAGATAGTTCCCCATCACTACTGTAGAAACTTCTATAATTAAAATACTCTAAGTGTCTGTGGGGGAAGTGGGATGCAACCCACATATTTGCAAAGCCCAAGGTTTGCATATTTCCCTGGTTTCAGAACACAGATTTTGAAAAGCTGAAGTATTTACTGAATAGTTGCCCCAAGCAAAGAAGCCAGCAAGACTGCAGGCAGGTAAGGAAAATAGATTTCTGCTGATAAATAATTAATCCAGTAATGCTGCTGCCCCATATACATAACCACTGTATTTATGCAAATATAATTCAGAAGGAGGAAGAGCATTTGCTTGGAGTGTGCAACATTATTGATAGTTCTGATGTTTTAGACTATTTCACTTGGAGCTGTCACTCCTGCCTTGAGTGTGAGAGTGCTAATCTAGCTCATATCAGTTTTCCAATCTTGAGGGAGCTGCGCTTGGCAGCCTTTGCTGTGGTATGAAAGAAGAGCAGATGACAGTATTGAACACTGGCAGTGTGTATACTCTGGGGAAACTTGGCCCTTCAGTATATATTATTGGACATAAATACTAGAGTACTAAAATATGCCAGTACTTTAAGAGAACGGTGACTATTTCTCATATTGAAGCAGCAATTTTGTTTGAGTCTTTGCTGTTATTTTACTGAGGGAAACATTTTGCAGAGGGTAAAGAGAGATAACAAGGGTGAAATGAGATAATTAAGCATGCATGAAAACTGTTCTTTGATACTAAGGCAATTAATATTCAAGATGGGAGATTTATTTCTGATTATGGGAGGGTTTTTTTAGACTTTCAAACTAGTTCAAAGACATTCTCTATAGGGTTATCAAATTTTTTTCTCACAATTAAGTGAGACAACAAAGACATAGAGGGACAAGATGTTTTTCTGCTCTCTAAGTTTCAATACATTTATGTAAATAGAGTAATCCTCTTTCATTAAAATAAAGAGCGAAGAAATTTTGATTCCAATTTTTTAGTGGATACAAAATAAACAGGCTTTTTAGCATTAATAGGTTTTTATTTAGTTACATGAATAGGATAAACCTTTTCTGTAAGCATTAGACTCGGTCTATAGCATTTGGCAAATATTGGCAAATATTGCCTCCTTTAAGAGGCTGCAACATCAGCTGTCTCATCATGAAGGTGACTTAAACTAGATATCAGTTTCTAACGCTTACAGTTCCAAATTTTTGCAAGCTGTTATTTTTTTGCCAGTTCACACAATTGGCAGTATAATCAGTGTTCTTTTCTACCAAATACTTCTTAATATTTCTTAAGATTCAAAGAGCCCTTTTTTAATAAAAACATGGATTTTTTTTTTTACAAATAATTCCAAAGAAGAGCAGAACATTTCAGTATTTATCTAGTAAAACACACCTCCAAGCTATAATTTATAGAAACTTAGAGGAAAGAACCACTCTACAAACAAGCAGTGTTTTCAAATAACACCATGCCTGAAGTCTCATCAAAGAATGTTAATTATACCTCAGGCTCCTGACCTTGCGAAGTGAAATGTTGACAAGTATCTTTCTGATATTTTGCAAATTAAGCCACAGCCCCATCAAACTGTGTCCACAGTAGCTAAGAAATAAATGTCCACTGTAGCAAAATCAATGCTATGCTGCATAGCAAAACCAGTGTGCCATACAGAACACTCTTTAAAATGTTAAAGATGATTATTTAAATTTAAAATCCTTCAAACTGATCAACAGATTATTTAGCTTTCTGTCCTATCCTATCCTATCCTATCCTATCCTATCCTATCCTATCCTATCTCCCACTTCCCTGCAAAATTTTCTCTAATTTCCAAGGGGTCACGTTTCAGGCTTCTGATGTGGACAAAAGCCCATGAGTGCAAGGAAAAGCAGGTCTTGCAGTGCAAAACTGGTCTATTGGTAAGCCCCAGGAACACGCTTGCAAGTCTTCAGATCTCCTCTGTGCTTCTTTCTCCTGCCCTGTAGGATAATTGAACATGTTTGTGCCTAAGCTGTGGTGAGGATGGATGAAGACTGTAGGAATCTGGGCTTAGCAGAATGAGACTCATTGTATGTTTGGGCCTAGGAAGTTATTGACCTACATATGACATTTTGAACAGCATTTGTGATCCAAGGCGTTGCCGGGAGAGAGGTGGGAAGCACACACCTGGTCTTGCCCAAACACCTCCCTTTGTATTTCCATGTTGTTCTGCACCCAGGGGGATCCCAGCTGGATTGCTGAGCAACACCCACCATGCCAGCTATTAACAAATGGCTGCTGTTAATATCTCTTTTATCATAAGCACTTAAAATCATGTAATTAGTGTTATTGACTCAGCCTCTCTCTGCCATTCCACGATTTATTGTGAAAACGAATACATAGGTATACATTTTTAAAAGATGCACATATCCCTGTCTACTGGTGAGATTAAAGGTAATTAAGGCACTCAACTCCTCTGGAAAACTGCAGTGCCTCTGTCGTTTGGGTTTGGTGGTTTTTTTGTAGTGGTTTTCCATTACACTGGAAAATTTCCTCCTTTGTAAACATTTCTGAAAGGATGGCCTGCATGTGTGACATGTCTCGAGACAGCATAAGTGAATTTTTCCAATTAATTTGCTATTTCCTTTTTTAGGTCCTTGAAAGACCTTGAAGATCAATACCTCAGTAAAAAAAAAATTAAAAATCAGGCTTTTAGAATGCTGTGTGCTAAGGCTTTATGTGAAAATTGGTATTTATGTGTTAAATGTAAAAGTGTTGGAGAACAGCTGAAGTAAATGTGACTGCAAGTTACTAATCAAGTGTTTTGGTGTTATTTTATTTGATAGTAATTGTACAGGAGAGGTACATATATCAGTGACTTTGTGGACTGTCCTGATCCTGGTATGACACAGTCTTGCTAACCATACAGCCCTTAATAAAGTCTCAGTGAAGGAATCTTATGCTTGGTTTTCTAAGAAATGTTCCAATGTCTACATTTTGCTGCCAGTATTTTATAATTATTTACTGATTTTATTTCACCATGTTTATTTTTTTGCTTTTGTGTATGTGTCCTTTATCTGTGAAGTTGGAACCATTATTACAAGACAAGGAGAGGCACCAGGTGAATGCTATTTAGTACTGTTCAGAAAATTCAGAAACAGTGAAAATTTCAAAGCTCAGACTTTTGCCTCTGAAAGCTAAAAAGGGAAATTTTATGTATGTACTTTCAAATTAAAAAAAAAAATTAAAAAGCCCTTAAAATCTTTAAGGCTATATTTTCAAAGGCAAAGAAGGTAGGTCAGTGCTTTAACAATTGTTATGCTTTTTATTAATAGTTGAATAATATTAATACTGTCAAAATAGGGAAATCTGCACTTTTGCACACGTGAATGCATATCAATGAGTGGTATCTAACAATTTTGGTGTGTACAGCTTCAATTATATTGGTGAATGGAAAAACTCAAGTAGAATGGGCATTGCAGCCCATTGGACAGCAATATTTGTTCTACATCTACAGAAAGAACATCTGTACGGGAAGAAATGGCAAGCTGGGGAAATCTTTGTACTGCAATTTAACATAGTGGTCATTTTAGATATAAAGCTAAAGATTTCTTTTTCTTTTTAAGATTACAAATAAGCAAAAGTTTTTGTTGTCCACTCCAGCATTCTTTTTTGTATTTCTAATCTATTTACCAAAGGCATTTTCAAGTGTCCTAGTTGCTATTCAAATGATGAGTCCCTGAGGCTAGAATTCTCTCTAAGTAGTTTTCTAATGCTATTTACCCAGTGTATTCCTGTTCTAATGAAAGCAGTAGGTTTTATATCAAGACGTGCCAGGTACTGGAGTTAATTGATTATGTTCTCTGTAGGAAACTTTGAAGTAAGAAACTCGATTTATCTCCGTCGAGAATGGAGAAATGGGGGAACTTACTGACCCTATTAGAACACTGCAGTGTATCTGTAGGATACTTTGTGGTCTTCAGTGATAGCCCAAAAGTGCTTTAGGTTATTGGTGTGTTTAATGACATACACAGGAAAGCAAGGAGAGACTTCACAGAATTATTTAATGGAAATAAATAATGGTTCTAGATGGGTATAAAAGGTTAAGTATTTTTAATCAGACTCTTTTGTCAATGCTAAGCAAATAAAAGTCAATATTTAATATTCTCAGAGATAAGTCAAGCTTTGAATAATGCTCAAACTACAATAATGTAACTCAATCTGAGAATGTCAAGAGCAATACTCTGTAAGTTTTAGCGAAGTGTATTGGTTTGTGATGGTCATGGTTTTGTGGATTTTTTGAAAAAAAGGATTTAATCAAAATATTGGAAACTAGTTTCTTGTTCTTCAAAAAACTGTGATAGTAGTACATGTGTTATGATAATCTCCTGTGCTGCAAAACATGCTGTTAAAGAAATGATATTATTCCATATGTAAGTACTGTAGAGAGGAATGGAGAAAGAATCCTAGAATATCCTGAGTTGGAAGGGACCCATCAGGATCACTGAGTCCAACTCCTGGCCCTGCACAGGACTCCACAAGAGTCCCACCATGCGTCTGAGGGCATTGTCCAAACACTTCTTAAACTCTGTAAGGCTTGGTGCTGTGACCACTTCCCTGGGGAGCCTGCAGAGTAAGGTGCACACAGGAATTGGAAGAGCTTGAGGAAAACCCAAAAGAGATCAGTGGAGCCCTTGAGGAACAGAACAAGCGAAATATCTTTTTCTTTCCCCCTCTTGTTGTCTTTTTTTTTAACCAAAAAGATGTTAATTTTAATTTTGGAGAATATCATACTTACTAAGCCAGAGGAAATATTTTTGGTATTTAGCTCTAAGATTCAAAGTTGTTGGATTAATTTCAGATTTGAAAGTGCTGCTTGAGACAGAGCTGCTCAAAGGAGCAGAGGATGAGAATCATCCCATTTCATCATGAGATAGGAATGAGTGTGGGAAACCATCCTGTGTCCTGAGACAAAGAGGTCATCCTTTTAATAATTCACTCCCTTAGTATTAACTGTTTGCAGGACAGATAACTTTTCTGATTCTAAGACCTGAATGCTGAAATCTTTGTGTACTGAAAGAAGCATCTCATACACCTTGGAAAATTGGGTAGTAAAGGAGAAGCTAATCCAGAAGACAGTACTTGCACAATTTTCCTTTGTAGATGAAATAGGTCTAGTCTCAATTGGTGCACCACAGTCAACACTGAAAATGCCTAGTGGCTCATCTTCTCCTCCAGGCAACCTCAGTCTTTTGCCTGTCTTGTAATACTGTAGCTTCCAGAGGGAAGCTGCTTTGGTTACTTCGAAAGCCTCGTAATAGCTCAAAAGCCAGGTATTGACCCACATAGTAGCGTAAATCACTTTCCACAAAGGACAGACTAGGTTTGCATATGTGGAAGACAGGTGTGATTTCGTGTCTGCTGATCTCTGTTGTTCACTTGATATATCCAGGAGGAAAACTCATCTCTTTATGATGACAGATACATTTTAAAAGTTTAAGTGGCCTGGAGAAAAATGTAACTTTTTACAACAACATTTTTGTTGCATTTACAAGTATTTAATATATCCATAACTTGGCAGTAGTAGTCTAGGCACCTTAAAGGAATGTTTCTTCTGCTTTTCTTTGCTCCTTATGAATTTCATTATGCATATTGTGATGGGGAAATGCCCTCTAAAGCAGAGAGAATGTCTTCCACTCACATGGTAGATGTCCATCTACATTTTTATGCATTATTAATGTCATAGAGTCAGCAAGGGCTTGTGGTTCTTTGTTTTATAGGGAAAGAGATTGAAGTTTAAACTCTGTAAGAATTTGTCTACTTAAGGTGAACTAGGTAATGGAATACAGAAAAAGAGTTTAAAAGCTTGCTCAGCTCTTGGGATTTGGAGGTACCGTACGGAGGTTTTCACCTCTTGTATGAATAAACTGAGGTAGAAGAAATATAAAGCATGGACAAACTTCTTCAGCACTTTAGCAATGGCAATTACAGTCAGCAGATATATTGGAGAGATCTCAGAGCAGCATCATCTGCTGTAAACTCCCCCTTTTGCAATATTGCTACATAGTGGTCAGCACTGTCCAGTAACAGCTGATGCAAATTGCAATGAAGATTCTGTAATATTCAGGCAAAGCTCAAATTTGGTTTCTTTTATACTAAAAATGAAGCATTTAAAGATTGTTATCACAGAATCACAGAATGGTTGAGGATGGGGGGCACCTCTGGAGGTCATCTTGTCCAACGCCCCTGCTCAGTCGCAGCCACCTAGAGCCAGTTACCCAGGCCATGCCCAGACAGCTTCTGAACTCCTCCAGAGATGGAAACTCCATGACACCTCGGGGCAACCCTTTCCAGGGCTTGGTCACTATCACAGTAAAAAAGTGTTTCCTGATGTTCAGAGGGGTAGCCCTGCATTTCAGTTTGTGCCCACTGCCTCTGGTCCTGTCACTGGGCCTCCCTGAAAGGAACCTGGCTCTGTCCTCTTCGCAGCCTCCTTTCAGGCATTTACACACATTGATAAGATGCCCCTGAGCTTTCTCTTCATGAGCTAAATAGTCCTTTTCTAATAGGAGAAATACTCCAATCTCTTAACCATCTTCAAGGCCCTTCATTGGACTCTCTCCAATATGTTCATATATCTTTTGTCCTGAGCATCTGAGTGCGGGACACAGTACACAGGCGCTCGGTAGAGGGTGAGGAATTACCACCCTTGATCTGCAGGCAATGCTTTCTCTAACACAGCCCGGGATACCACTCACCTTCTCTGCAGCGAGGGCACACTGCTGGCTCATTTTCTACCATAAGCACTGCAGGAACGTCCTTCCCACCGTTGTGGTATTCAGATCCTGAAGACATTCCTGGGGATTACTGGTGCCTGGAGCACACTATCTACTTTGGGATCCATGGGAAGGAGGAATACCCAGTGTTCATAAAACTATCATCAGAGATACAGAAAATCAAATTGTTGAGGAAAAAATTTGCTTTACCTTCTCATTGTTTTTCCTCCACAGACTAAATAAAAGTATGAGTGTATAGAAGCTTTCTGTGAAGGGTAGGGTGACGAAATTGTCATGTCATACCTATAATGATCAAAACAAAATGTGGAGCAAGAAGATTTCCATCAGTACTCAAAAACTCTTTATAAAGACAGTAGAGCATAGGAACTTGATCATAGAAAGATTTTTAGAACCCCTTTCATTGGATATTTTTTCATAAGAGTTAAGACAAAATGGTCAGGATGGGCAGCTAAATTGTTCTTGTGAGTTGTGATACTGACCACATTATGATAATGTGATAATTTTCTGCCCTCTGGGCCAAAACCCAGAAGTGCTGTATCTTTCATGACTCTACGTACCAAAGTACTGGTCCCTAAATCGTGTCAGACCCACCCACTCCCAAAGGCAGCCCTTTTACTCATGGACAAAGCAGTTGCTTAAGAGTGTAGGAGAGCCAATTAAAGGGATTTCAAACCCTGTATAAAATGCGTTTGAAGTAAAAATACGATGTATCTTAATCCATTTTCAACTCCTAATGTTCTTTAAAGAAATTATGTGCCTAGATTAGGCTTAGAGTTTTCCTGTAGCTAGTCACATGAAGGTCAGACAATGTCTGTTTTCAATGCTAAATGCCAATCCCCTGTAATTTTACTAGGCTTTTAATTTTTATTGCTTTTAAACAAATAAGGTATGCAGTATAATTATATTTAATAAACAGTTAGTTACTGCAGCAAATGTTCTAAGAGTTTATTATTCAGCTGTGTAGATTGCTGATGTGAATTCTTCAGAAACTCAATGAAAAAAATTCAGATGTCTTATGAGATCCAGCAAAGTAAAATTATCATGCTGAGTTAAAATGTTGTTCTGTTTTACAAAAGTATTACAAACATCAAATTTGTAACTCTCATCTTTTTAATCTCATCGGTAAAGACATTTCTGGGCCACACTGTCACTTTTACATATAATAAGTGTTACTTACCTACTGACTAGGTTAGAAACTAGATAACAAATGACCTAACTAAGTTTTGGTGTCGATAAGAAACATCAGCATTTACCTCAGTTTTTGAATGAAGACATATTGTATTTTACTGTCAGTCTCAAAATTTCCACGGAAAGCTGCATATTTTTTTGGTGTTGTTTAAATACATATATATATGTGTCTAGAAGTTGTTTTAAAATATGAACAGGTTTACTCAAAAACGAATCCTTTATATTCTGTAACTGGATTCATTCTGTGGTACTGACAGTAGTCAGGACATGGTGCCTTTGCATTTTTACCAAAAAGATGAACCAATATGATGTAGCAGCTTACACCAGTATGTAAGATCTGTATTGTGTGATATAAAGGTGTCATTCCTACAGAGCCACTTTTCTGGACAAGCCCCTCTTTATGCAGTTCCCCAGGTGGTGATAATGCTGAGCTCATGTGCTTTCATCAAGGGGCTTTGCGTTAGAGAGCACTTTACTACATTTCCCTTTGTCAAAATTAACTCTGACACAAGATCCTTGCTGCTGTTACCAGAAGTGAATTGTTAAGTCATTATAGGAAGCCTTTTGGTTATATTCTCAGCTGTCTGTTTTGAGCAGAAGGAAATCCCCCTGCACTGCTTTCTGGGCCTGATTCTGTGAGGTGGGGATGTGCACTGTGTCTTTCAACCATCATTAATTTCTGTGGGAACAGAGAGTTCAGTGCTTTACAGAGCCAACTAATTTTCTCAAACTGTCACAGGATTCAACCTCATAATTTTGCAGTGGAGGATGTAGATGGGATTTAAAAATCCATTTTATATATACTCACTGTATACATACCTGAAAAAAGGAAAGGTACTGCACTATTTCAGCAGTGATTGATTCATGGATGTACAATGGAATAACGAAAAGATGCTATAACATTTAGCTGGTAGGATAATGGCCAATGGTTAATAATAGTCAAGTCAGCACTTGACATGTGTAAGAGATCGGTGGTCCACAAAACCTAGAACAAACACAGAGGTATGTGAGTTGAAGGACTGGTTCTTTCTGAAACTTGGTAGCAGTGTTTAAACATGGTGATTATTTTAAAAAGTGAGATTTTTCACTATATGCCTTCTAAATCAAGACATCTGTTTCTTATAATATCCAGATTTCTCTTTGTATCTTGGATAAAGTAATATAATACAGCTGAAACTACTTCAGTTACTTTTTACCCAGGTGCTAAGTAATCCCTTTGGAATTTTGGATTCTTTTAGATTACCTTTTAGAGAAAGAATGATGGGTAGCTTGCAACTTCTGGATATTTGGCTGCAGAGCCAGAAACAGAAAGGTTCAAATTCTCTGCCTTTGAAACACTTAGCTCTTCTTTCATCTGGAAAATGCTACTGACTCCTCTTGCCCTGAAAAGAAAAATTTAAGTGCAGAAAGAAGTGGAAAACACTCTGTGAATCTGTAAATTTAGAAACTTCAGCCAAACCCTGCCAGGGAAGAAAAAAACCCCAAAATGAACCCATCAATGAGGAATCTTGAAATAACCACCCTAAAAACAAACTTAATTAAAACAGGAAATGAATGCCATCCAGAAACTTATACCCAAAAATCATAGAACAGAAAGTTTTCACTCTACCCAATCAGAAATGCCCAAAATCCCATGGAGTTGTTTTTATTCATTATTGCTGTTGATTTAATGTGGAAGACACTTGAGTGCTACCACCTCTGACCAAAAGTCATACTGTGGCACTGTGTCTACTGCTTTACCTCGATGAGTTTTAGAAATACAAAACAGGGATCTCTTCTGTAGTATTTAGCTTGTTTTTATTTAATTTTGCCAAGCCCAGAAGGGAATTTAGCAAATGGCATTATCTAGCTCAAAAGACTTAAATTTAAGATTATAAATTTTGCTGTGAAATCTAAGATTTCATAATGAGTTGGAGGAGAGGATGCCAGAGACCATTTTCTATTTCTTACTAAGTAGCATCCTTCAATAATACATTTTAAAGAGAGTAATTTGTTTAATCCTGAGAGACAGCTACAATAATCTAAGGTCCTTTAAGTGAAAAGAAGCTGCAGAAAAAGTCAGAGCAGCGCCACCTGGGTCAGAGCAAACATTTAAAGAAGTAGCGTGTTAATACTTAAAGAATTTATTCATGCATTTTTTATAACTTCTAGCTTTTGTAGTTGAATGTAATGAATGGATCTCCAAGAGCTTGAGTCATCATGCCCGTAGCTGATGCCAGTTTCCAGGCATTAACTTTAATTATTGATGCTTTCCCTAATAGACCTGATGGCACATTTTTAAAGTAAAGTTTCTGTCTAACTGAAGGCATGCCCTGCTGCCGGGCACACTGGCAGCTTCCACCCACTCTTTAAATTAAAGCTTTGTTTCTCAGGTTTTGTTTTTTAATTACTCGGTGCATTGCTGTCACCTCTAGGCTAGGTTGTCTTTGAAGAAGTTTGTAATTGGAAGAAGTTTGTAATTGGAGGAGCTAACCAAGCATGAAGGGCTTGAGGGTTCTTTCCAAGCCCGTGAAGTCACTTCAGAAGGCAGCATGAAGCTCTGTTATGGCTTCACAAGATTATCGAGCAGCAGTTTCCAGATTGATGTATGCACCCCAAGAATTTTCAATGACACTGTTTTGTGCTTCATATTTTTAAAACAGTACCGTTTTAGGAAGGTAGCTGGGTGTTCCTTTCATGGGATTTGAGAAAAAATGGGCAGTGAAAGATGCACTCAGGTGCTAGATTTAGAGGTAGACTTTGAGTTAAGGAATTCCAGGCGAAAGTTGAAACTGAAGTTATACATTAATTTATAATTTTACTTAAATAAGTGCAAACTCATATTTAAATCTGTTCTTCACCAGCAGCAGAGTTCATGAGGTGAGAAAGAAACGGAGAAGTGCTCTTTCTGAAGAAATGACTGATAACAAATGACTTCATGAAATAGCTCTTTAAAAAGACATCATAAAAAAAGGATTGTAGATGGCGAGTAAATTCCCTTCAGATGCTGAGCACACAGCATTCTTGCAGCACCAGAGAGACCCCAGATGGATATTCCCATGGCACCCCGTATCCCCTCCATGGACAGAGGCTCCTTCTTTCTGTACACATGAGCTATTATATACTTTTCTCACCAGAAAGTAAGACATAACGGATATTCAGGTGAGCACTTCTTCCTGTACTTTTCGATGAAGGCAAGGTTGTGCAGGTGCTGTAATTGCTGGCACTGAATGGGTGCCACCCACAGGCTCCAGTGTTGCAGTGAGGTGGCTGAGGTCGTCCCGCAGCCGAGGAATGCGCTTCAGCACAGCTCAGCCTTAAGGCCATGCCGGGTGTGCAGCACCTCAGCTGCCAGCTCAGGTTAATATGTTAGTGTGGGTCACTAACTCCTCGATGTAGAGTGCTCTCCCGGTCAGGATGGACGCACCCTCCTGTCTGGAATAAGTTCTCTTTCATTTTGAGAATGAACGAGCACACGCGAGCTTTCACCAGCAAGGTTCAAACTGAGTTCTATGTTCTGATAGCTGTATGCTCACGAACGAAACCTAAATCTTGTGTGTAAGATGCCTTTCTCACTTTATTGTTAATAAAAACCATGAAAGGAAATAGAGTTACACGTGTGATTTATTGTGTGAGATCAGTCAGATGTCAATGTAATTTTGTTCTAAAGTTAAAAGCATTAAAAGAACAATAATCATGGACTAAATAAGGCAGAAGATCAGCGAAATAGATTGAAAAGGGACTGGACATTCAGGAACTTTCAAAATTTAATCCTGGCATTGTAGTCTCATCTTTAACAAGCCTTTTCATACTGTACATCTCTCTCGTGTTCTATAAAAATGGAGTAATTATGGAGTATTATTTCTTCTAAAAATTGTTGATTTTCAAATGCTCCACGGGTACACCTGCTCTGCAGGTGGTGGCTGGTCTCCACGATACCCCATCTCCTGGAGGGCAAGTGACACATTGCGAGAGGTCACTCTGTTCCCAGTGATGTGTTTAGAGAAGTTTGAACAGAAGGAGTGTGGTTTATGGCACGAGGGACTGCCCAAGCTAATCCCAACCTTTCTCATACTTCTTATCTGGCGTGGATATCGGCCTCACACATTTCAGCCTTTCATGTAACAACGTTATGTCATATTGTTTCTTATAATCATCTTTGAACAAGTACCATTAAAACCAATTAACACATCCCGGGAACCTGACACCAGCTTTTCTATCATGAGATTTACTGATGTTTTTGTTTCTTACTTTTCACGTTTCTCGAGAGCTATCACTTTAGGTTTTTTTCTTACAGGTTCACAGCATGCACAGAATATTCTGAGTCGAAAGGGACCCACAAGGGTCACTGAGTCCAGCTCTTAAATAAATGGCCTGTGCGGGGTTGAACCCACAAGCCTGGTGTTATTAGCACAGTGCTCTGACCAACCGAGCTAATCTCAGTGTACTGAGCTAATCTCAGCATATCCCTCAATCATATTCTTGCATATTTTCTGTATGAAAAATGCTGCACGATATATAACTTTCCAAGGTAACATTTTCTTTAAAAAGCTGATTTCAGTCAGACAGTCAGACCTGGCTCCAATACTTTTGGGTATTATAGATAAACTGATCTATTTGTCTTTCTTATTTTTCTTTGGATTTTATTTAGCTTCATTGACAACCAGGTCTAAATCCACTGATAATCACTGGAGTCTTCTAGTTGACTTCTGGGGTTTGAATCAGGTCATAATGAATAGGCAACTGCAGAGTGCTGATAACTATTCCTGTGTAGTGAGCCAAATCCATCTCTAATTTAACCATGTCCCTTCCATAGAGATGCTGCTAATAAATTCACTTGTGGCAGTAAAAACAGCATTGATTTCATGAGAGGTGTCTGATCTGGAAACTGAAGATAAAAGGCAAGGTAGTGGAACATGCATCAATTGAATGATAAATATAATAGAAACATGAAAGAGAAGCATAATGGGGAAAACAACAGATATTTTTAAAGGATCTTAATTTTGCATTATGCTTGGCTTATGCCTATTTCTTGTATCAAAATCAGGGGTTTTAAAATTTCTTTGTGTTAATATCACCATAGTTGCATCTCAAATATAAATAAAAGCACGCAATAGTCATGATGAGAAACTTAATGTATGACATTCAGGCACATTTTCTTAGTAATTTATAATTATAAAGTGTTTATAACAATAAACTGCACTGCTGGCTGGTTGAAAATAAATGAAAATGGGTATATTAGACCCAATTTACAAATATCAGCCACATTAAACAGGATTAAAACTTGGTTTAATTGCACTTTGATTGAACTGGTACAAACTACGGGAAGATAAACTGTTACTGGTTTTAAAATGTTCTAATGCCTCTAAAGTTACCAAAAAAGAAGCAGTCAGCTTTAAACTGAATGAAGGTTGTCAAGACAACACTATGCATATTTTTGTCAGATAAAAATCCCAGTTTTAGTTCTCTTTACAGCACAAAATGACAGCAGTCTGTTCTGCACTGATCTACATTCAGAAGTCTTTAAAACTGGCTGTATTAATATTAAACCAGTCATTTTCTGATTTCTGACTTCTGCCACCACTTAAGTCTCTGGTATATTTTACTGATTGTGTGAGGGACTCTCAATCAATAACAGCACATCTTATTTTTATAATGATTTTATGGAAAGAATAATTTTCCCTGTTTTCTGGATATAGTTCACCATATGCCCCCATTCCTCTAACTGGGTCAGTGTGGTCTTTTTACTATAACATCTCAAACACTTCAAAACATGGTACACAGAGCAGTACTTAGGACCTCCCACTCTTTTTGTCTTTGGGTGCGTAAAGGATGGTGCCATTGCCCAGAGATGCCCACAAAAATTTGGTACTAATGAGATGGGTATATATCTGCAAAAAATACATGGATTCCAAATCTGTATGGAGTAAACAATGTACCTCAAGATAAGATAGCATGGCTACTCTAATTATCAATAATTACTCTTTCAATTTGCTGATGTATTTCATGATATACTTCTTAATTTTTTTCCCATATCTTCAATTTTTTTCGTTCTATATTCTCAGACTTCCCTGGTTTGTGTAGTAGGTGCCAGAGATGGCAAAGGACCTGGACACAAACCAGATTTTTCCCTTTGTGAGACCCTTGAATGCGATGATGAGATCTCTAAAGCCTGATCAGAAACAAGGAACCAAGCTAATGAATCCAAAGGGAAAGCATTTCCTGAACAGCTTCCACAGTCCAAATTCTTGCTCCAGCCTTCAGCTTACACAGGTGATTGCTGTTCCTGTTTGGTCCCCAAGTATGTCCTTTCACCTAGGGAGCTGCACTATGAGGATCTTAGGATGTTTTCATGTCCTAGAACATACGCTGTAAATTGAAAAAAAAGGGGTCTAATCTCAGAGGGCGTGAGACCATTCAAAACATTGTTCAGGAACTAATTCCTGACAATATTATTTTTTTTCTGAATCTGCCATCTCTTTTTAATACGACCTTCTTTCAGCCTTCTTGAAGTTCAAAATATGTTCTGGGGTTAATTTGGCAACCTCAGATAGAAACATATCTGGTAAGCACCATAAATCATGTCCATCCCTAATGCTTAATGTTCCATTACCACATTTCCTGTTTAATTTTGCTTTTAGATGTGAGCACATTACTGATATATACTTGTAGTTTGAATCCCAATGTGATGTGGCCTTATTTTTTTACAGTAACTCAGCAAACTTGGCTGAGAGAAGAGGATTTGTTCTCAGCATTATTTTTAGAAATGTTATGAGTTTAAACCTGTCTATAGAATTTTTCTATTTTATTTCACTAAAATACATCACTCTTTCTTAAGAAGACTGGAATATGATAGGCATTTCTGGCAGCAATTTATGACTGGATTTGTTTATATAATTTTTGTAAAGGCAAAAGATTTAATCAAATAATATTTTTTCTCCATGCAGATGATGTAATAAAAAGGCACATCTTGTACTAGAAGAAATATTTTGAAGTAAGAGCTTTAAACTTTCATTCTTGGAATAGATTCGGGGTTTTTTGGTGTAACTGATGAAGGAGACTAGGAAGGCCCAGAGAGAGGAAGGTGCTCTGGTGCTGCCATTACTGATCAATGTCATCCTGTCCAAATTTCTCATGTTGACTTGTGTGTTACCAGTATATTATCCACGTGCAGAGATTTGCTTGTCCTGTCTCTGCAACCTCCCTTGTGACAGCACAAGTTTGTGTTGGCTGTGCAGGAAACTGAACTGAGGGCTTAATCCACGTTGAAAACAATCCAACAGCAGCAGGAAGCAGTAATCTTCCCAGACCAGTTTGGCCTCATAATTGCTTTTGCCAACAGGGGAGGTGGATGTAGATGTGGGAACGAGCAGCTGCAGCAGCAGCACGTGAAATAACTTCTGGCTTATTTGATCTTACTTGATGTTAAAGTAAAACTCTGGTTAGCAAATAAACCCCTAGAAATGTGTATTTGTGGACAAAATCTTCTTTGTCAATCTGCATAGTACCTCAAATAAAAACACTTTAAGATTCTTCTCATTAATGCAAACAGATTACATGTTTTGCTGGCTTAGTATTTTTAACCCCTTTTCCAATATGCGACCAAGTGTCCCATCCTATTCCCTTCTAGACTACATTAGGTCTATTCTCCTTAACACTGATGAAAGATTAACGTGCTTGTAAAGGGAGTAGCTGCACACTGAACATATTCCTCTGTGAGCAGCAAAACCACATTTAGTAGAGGCCAGGCTCTTTATTACTAAATATGTGTGAGGTTCCCAGCGGAAGAGTGGCTTCATTCCACACAGTTGCAATTTTTATTTATGCAGATGGTGACATCTGGTGCCAGGATTACAGACAGGATTTCCTGTGGCAGATGAAAGCTGGTGCCACTTTCGTAACAAGGAGATGGTGGAAAAAGGTTTATGCCTGGGATTAGGCTCACATGTTACAAAACATACGCATGGCCTGCTGGACAGTTCTCAGCTAATTTTTTATTTACTTCCTATATGTGGCTAGCTTTCAGATGCAATATCTCGTAATCTATAGAAGGCAATATCCAATTTTCCACCCATCTGTAATAGCAATAAACTTTTAAACACCACTCTATGTGACCATACATCTTTGTAGAAAGCAGGAAAAATCCTATTATTTTAGGTTACCTTAATTATTTTGAAATAATGCTCTGAAACTGAACAAAAATTAGTTTTTGGTTGATAAATCAAACGTGTTTATTGACTCAAAGAAGTTACTATACAAGAGACACAGGAGGAACAGATTAGAGCTCATGAGAACGCTTGATTTTGCACAGACCTCAGCTGATTCTGCTCTGCCTTCACCTGGTTGCCAAATTATTTCAGAAAAAAAGGCAATCGGATGTCACAGGTAGGAAAAAATGCCCAGCAGATGGTGCTGCCTGATCACTCATGGACCCAGCCCGGGCAGGGAGGAGAAGCAAAAAAACGCCGTCTGAGGTCTCATAAGGAGTAACGATGAGACAGTAATCGTGTCATTAGAGCAGGAACTGAAACAATCATTGACGTGACTTTTTTCCTTAGAATTGATCGGTGGTATTTTATAAGCAAATATTTCAATTGCCTTTTTTTTTTCTCTATTGTCCTTAGTCTATCGAAAGTAGATGTAAACAAAAATGGCAACTCTATAGAATAAAATATTTTAAACAAAAATTGCAACTCTGTTGAATAATGTATTTTAAAGATATTTACACATTAGATAAGCACAGAAAAATCTGTATTCATGATTGCATCTCTCACCTAAGGACTGTATTTACACACTCACCTACTTCAGTAGGCAATGGTTTCTTTCACAAAAATTTTTCTTATACATTTGTATCAATTTCTCACAGTATTTAGCCATTAACCACTTCATCACCTCAATAGGATAATTTGCACTTGTCAAATCCTAATGGTTTTGTAATTAAATACAGATATTTATGTCAATAGCAGAAACCACTGCTGTTCCAGAAGGAAATCTGGTGTAATATATGACCTCAGCATGAAACTTTTAATGTTGCATTTTGTACCTGCCTCAGCTCTCAAGGGATGAATGATGCTGACTCATGTAGCATGTGCTTCAATAAACTTACAAGGATATTGATCAAAAAAGAAAGGCTTGTAGCTTCATAGTTCAATGAAAATAAAAGGATGTCCACACTGTCACTGGGAATTAACCATTTGGCAGTAACTCAATCGCTGTACAATCAGCCTCCAGAGTTTTAAGTGCAGATAACACTTCCCAAGCGGTTTCTCTTGCTGAAAGTCATATATCTATTTGTCACTGACTTTTCAATTCATCTGCTTGTCACCAGTGCTTCTCACGAGGAGAGACGTTTTCATTTCGTGGTAACAGTCTTTGGCCTTCTCTCAAATCCCATTGTTCGACAATCAGACATTGTATCCGTGTCTACTTTCACCAGCAAATTTCTTCCAACTGAGATTTTCCATTTTTTTCCAACACGCACATGCACACACACACAGAGAAAAGAAGAAAGGTTTTGACAATAATAGCCTTTGTCCTGATTAATTCACCAATTACCTCCTTCCTACCCTGCCAAATAAAAGGGCTGCATGGTTTAGCAGTGTACTTGGCAGGTTTTGGGTTAATGGTTGGCCACAGTGATCTCAGAGATCTTTTCCAATCTTAACAATTCTATGATTCTGTGGCTCTATTTCATACTTCACCCCTAGGCATCAGCATTGCTAACTGTATTTTTGTAGTATTTCCTAGCTAAGAAATTATGCTGGTTAACTTCAGTCCCAGCAAGGAAATTATTAGCTGGTGAACTCTAAGTCTTCAGTCTGCTTTTCCGTAGCAAATGATCTTGAATAATCTTAAGACAAAGTTATAAAAAACACTCAAGGTGCGTAATCAGCTGGTGTCTACTGTATATGCGTGTTATATTAATATGATCAGTGTAATGAACATTCTAAAGAACAGTTGTACTTGGTGGTTTACAAGGAATGGTTTCCAAAAGCTCAAGAATGAATGTTAGCAAAATCAGGTGGAGAGAGGATTTGAACAGAGCAATGAAAATAACAATTAACAGCCGCTCAAGTGCATTTTACAGGATGCTGAACCCACAACCCAGGTATTTTAAAAAAAATGTTTCTCTAGAAGTATTGTTGAAAATCATAAAGCAAGAATTAAGGAACAGACTGAAAAAATAGGGAACATTTTTTGAAAGACAAAAGTAAAAGTGAACAAATTGGAAGACTAGAAGGAATTCTACTTATCTGAATTGTCTGGTGATGATACTGGAGCACTTTAGGTGCAATTGCTTGAATTCCTAATTTTAATCTGCCAAGGGCAGAATTGCTTATTACATATTTCTGTTCTCTTCTGGGGAGGAGTTCAGATAAGGGAGATAATATTTTCTGTGATTATGCAGAAATAGTTTTAACTCTTGGGGTAATGAGAAGTAATTTTAGTAAGAATATGGTATTGTATCATCACTTCAGAGGTCTTGAGACAAGTAGTATTGTCTGAGCAAAAGTTAGCATACCAACCAAATCTAAAGATGTTGGCAAAAAGCACTGAGTAACAGAATACTTTTTTTTTTTTGTATTTTTTTATATAGTTACACAAATAGATATGAGAGTAGGCAGGGCATTTTTGCAGGCTGTTTCATAGAATCCTAGGAAATAGGAAACTTGGAAGTGCTGCAGCTTAATCATAGAAAGCCAACTGACCATGAAATCCCATTGCAAACTACTGGACAAGGAGCCAGAAAAGCCCATACTGATCTGCTAATGTATAAAACAGAGGAATATCAAGTAAGACCTGGGTTAGGGAATAATTCTGAAAATTCTGAAAGACTCCAATAAGAGCTGCAGGAAGGGTTAAAAATCAGGAAAACCTAGTCTGCCTGCTGTTGTCTGAAATAATGGGAGAGTAGGATTCCCCAGAGATGTGGAGGAATGAGATGAGCCCTTGCAGCTGTGGCCTGAGCTGGTGGCCTGGCTTGGGCTGGCTTCCTGCAGAGGTAGGTTTGGTCCCTTAGCATCCACATCACAGCTAATCTTCACCTGGGCAAACCAGTGACAGGCACGTGTGAGCTGCCCATGGGAAACATTGCAGCGACCAGAAACTGAAACTAGACAAATTCAAGTGAGAATTAGATGTGTTTCTAAAAAGTGACTGCAACTGAACATGAAAACTCTCTCCTAGAGCTTGCTGCTCTGCCAGTGGAAATACTTGTAGCAGATGTAGATTGTTTTTCTTCTTAAGATAAGCATTACTTGAGGCAGGAGCTAATTCTGTCTGGTTTCTCTGTGTGGGTATTCTATTGCGACATTCACTCATTTTGTTAAACAGTAAAAGCACTTCAAGTAATTATTTGAAAATTTAAAATATTTGCTCTGTAATGAGTTTCTAAATGAAAGGGACTTTGCTTTCAAAAAAAATCAGTATGACAATTGTTTTGCTAGATATAACCAATAAGTACAAAAAGTAGGCAATTTTCTTCTCAACATTTGCCATTAAATTTATTCTACTGTGTTTATGCTAAGATATTGATCTTCATTTGACTACGTTATTTACATATTATAAAGTGTAATTTCTCACGTAATAACATATATGACAATTTTATTAAATATTTTACTAAAAAACCAATATCTCATATGATTGTTCTATGCTGTCGTGATGAGTAATTGTAAGTAATTTAGACAAGGTAATATATCACTTAAAATGATGGAATAAGTGTAGAAATGCTGAAAATCCTTGACTGTGCATAAGCAGAAATCTACCTATGCATTAAAGCTGACCAAGGCCAAGCATTGTTCCCTGGTAGACGCACAGCCACTGAATACATTTTATCTGAAAAGAATGTGTCGTGGTTTAGGATCAGCATTCCCTAATTTAGTGCCCCATCCTTCCCACAGTTGTTCTCCTGCCCCCTCTGGTGGGAGACACAAGAGGCAGAGGCTACAGGTTGAGATAAAAGCAATTTACTGGAAATTGCTGGGAGATAAAAAAACAAACAGCAACAATATAAATAACAAAAATATACAAGAAGAGGGCAATTTACAGGCATAAATTGCTCACAGATTGGGATAATGAACACATGTTGGACAGACCCTCCAGCTGGGATCAGAGTTACCCCAACACTCCATTTGCTGCTTGCTCCCCTGGAAAAGGGACCCGGGAAGCGAGAGAGTCCCTTTCCCCTTCTCCCTGGCCATGATGTAAGATGGTATGGAATAGCACAACATCTTGGACATGCCCACACAGCTCCAGACCCTGCCCTCTCACAGCTACTGCAGAAACGTAGCCCTGTCCTTGCAGGAAAGCAGGACAGAATCTGAATACTTGTGTGCACCGTGGAGCACTTTGAACTGTTCACGAGAGCCGTATTTATGAAAAAATTACGGCTTGGGGCACATTGAGCCTTTGGCAGTCAATGAGCTTGTCTTCAGGAAGCGATGTAGGAACTTGAGCTCTCAAGCCAGCGCACCGTCCCCATTGCTGCGACACGTCCTGCGTCCGGAGGGGACAGCAGCTGCGGGTGGCAGCCCGCGCTGGGCTCGGGAGCCTCTGTCCCGCACAGGCACCCTCGGTGCTAATGCAGTTACCTGGCTTCTGGCCCACGGTTCGCAGGCAGCTGGCTGGAACACGGGCAGAGCAACCACCCAGCTGGATGCATGCGGCTGGCACCGAGCAGGGAGGCGACAGAGCAGCCTTCTGGCAGCGGCAGGTGCGGCCAAGCCAACCGCGACATGTGACTCGGCTCTGATCCGTGCGGAGCTTGTTTGGCTGATGCCCGAAATGATGCGGTATTGCTTCCCGATCTCAACGATGGAAGACGTCACATACCTTTTGTCCTACAGAATTTGTTCCCGTGGCTTAGCCAAAGTCGATGGGTTCAAATAAAGTGAGGAGAAAGCCTCAGTATTTTTGATGGCACCAATATACATCTGTTCTGGTTGTGGCTAGGATAGAGTTAATTTTCTTCCTAAGCCACAACATCACAGACTCCCTGCTGCATGATCAAGCACAGCTTTGTTGTCTTGTTGGAAGTTAGGAGGCTCTTGGATGGTAACCTCAGGGTTGGGTTATCGAGGAGATAACTCCAAATAGACGCAATAACACCCATAATTGGATAAAATGAGTATTATTTAATTCCTGTGTTAGAGAAGAAACTGTGGGTAAGCATGTGTGAGAGTATGTGCGTGGGAAACAAAATTAATTTTGCAGTAAATGTATGCCTCGAGCTATTCTTCCACAGCAGACACTTTAAATCTGCCTGGTCCACTTACTACCAAACTGGCCACGAAAGTCAAAACACAAAATTACTTCAGCTCAGAAGTTGCCACTTCTCTAGTTGTCACTTCTCCATATAATCTCTCCCTTTTTACCCTATATATTGGAGAAGCATTGCCTTGGCACCAATCTTTGCTGATCCCCTTTTGCTTTAAGGACCCTCACATACTGCCCCAAGACCCTCACATACGGCCCCAAGAATGAAGTCATTTATAAAGAATGACACCAGGAAAATCATCACATTGAGTTGCCATAGCTTTGCAGTGCAATGCAGTTTTAGTTAAGCAGCAGATGTATCATGAAATTAGACTTCATAAAGTATTTAGCAGGTCATTTCTAATGTTATTTCATATTTGTCTAATCTTTACAGGGAGATTTTCTTCCTTCCCCTGGGTCCAATTTAATTTAGAAAAAAAAATAGTCTGGATTTTGCAGGACAGAAGCCCTAAAAAATTAAATTTTTTTTGTGGCTTCTGGATATTAAAAAGAATTGAATCAAGCATCTTATGAGTACATTGGTCCTTCCTTTGCAGATCTCCTTAAATTTGCCATATGACAGCATAATTTCCAGATACTGCTGCTTGGTTGCAGTAGAGTAGATCACAGGGAAAACTGGGATAGATAAAATTATTAACATAGAGAATTTTATTGTGGCACCTCTATAAAACTTTAATTATACTAAACTAGATAGGTTTAGCAAATGCAGTCCTGTACGCCTTGCACCACACACTACTACAAAGCTAAGCAAAACCTAGAACAAAGTAGGTCAGAGTCTAGACAAAGCTGGAGGGTCTGGAGGTCTGTGCAAATACCTCTCACAATGCTGAGCAAAAGCCAACCAGAGGTGCACTGCCTCTACACTTCTGGCTCAATTTCATTGCTCTTTGCCTTATGTATTACAGAAAGACCTGAAGATCCCAATTAAAAAGTGCAATTCGCTTCTATTTCAGTAGAAATAAAATCTCATCACAATGCTTTGGAGCAGAGTGGGAGGTTTGTTAACAAGCACAAAACTGTGTTTCATTTTTTAACAGATTTGTAGTGCCTTTTTCAGAAAAATAGAGGCTCTCCAGTACACTGCTCCCTGTAGAGATGTTACAGATCTTGCTACTGAAATGTAACATAATCAAATATTTAAAAAGAATACTTTCTCTTGAAACAGAAGGGAGAATTTTTTAATAACTAGATGCAAATGTATCCAGTTCTAATAGCTCAGAAAATAATTGCTTTGTAGCAATTATTACTGTATTTATCTGCCTTGATATGCCACTATTATATTGCCAGCCTTTTCCTGGATTTGTGTTGCTGGTCCTGGCTTTACTGGCACAGTAAATCTGCTTCTGATTTACATTGCTCCAAGTACACTGAAGAACAGGCTGTTAAAAACTTGACCTATAACTAACACGTGTACCATATGGCTTCTAACAAGCTACATAAACGCTATGTTTCTACTCATGAGGCTTCAAATTTTGCCACGAACTGAAAAACACGTTAAAAAATTTTGCTTTCAAGTCAGCTTTTTGCAGTTTGCAAAGCACAAATTTCCTTCACTTCGATGGCATGAAATCGCCCTAAGTAATTTTGAAGATTGCTTTGCTCACAAGAATTTCTGGGTTTTTTTGCTTTCTCTAGGACAGGAACAAGCATTATCTCAGGAAGCTCAAATGGTCACTGTCATATCAGTGAGTATATTAAATACACCTACTTTCCAGAAGGTGCATTTAAAGCCACTATAAGGCACAGTACTGAGGGTTGCTGTGACAGTGCTAATGCAAAGCCTGACAGCCGTGAAAGTCTGACAGGTTTAAAGTTTGTTAGGCTGACAGGACTTCCCTGACTTCCATGTTAGGGTTTTCCTATAAAGCAGCCTCTGCATAGCTTTATGCAGTCGGGATGCAGCATTTTGCTCATCTGTCAGAAAGCAAAACCACAGAGGACTGTCACATGGCTGCATCTGTCTGCTGAGACTTGGAACAGTCACTGAAAGCTGGAAGCAGTTCTAACATCTCAGTAATCAATCATTAGAAATTTTTTAACTACAAAGAGTTTCTCAAGGATGGAAAGATGTTACCTCAAGACCCATCTGGGAAGCACTGTAAATTTCTAGAGCCAAGACTTATGGCTGAGATTTCATATTTTGATTAAAGGCTGATTGAAGTCCCCACAGCATTTGAAAAGGAGACCATCTTTTACAAGCACGAATTTTCTGGGTAATCAGAGCAACCTCAACATACAGGGCTGGTATTTGCTTGTTAATACTGTAACTTTATTTTTTTTCTCCATATAATCTGATAAAAAAAAAGTGTATTCCTTAAAGCAAGACTGTATGGACTCCTGCAGCTCCTACACCTCACGGACCAGACTGTCTTATGAAATTTCTGAGGCTGGAGATTTCAAAACAGGAAGTCTTGTGTTTTAAAAATTACTAGAAGAGTGCTAGCTTGACCTTCTTGCATGTTTCTGCATAAATACTGATAAAATGCATAATCCTAATAAATACATTTTACTAAGCTCTAGCCTGGTACTAATGTGAGCAGTTTGATTGATTTGGACAGGAAGCTGGTCCAGCCAGGTAATGATGAAATAATGGCTCTTTATTATGATAAACGCTTCTTCTTCCTTTTTTACTTTCTTTGTGTAGTGCTGATGTTGTGCATATGTGAAAATGTCTAAGAAATATTACTAATCAAGTGATATTTAAGCATATTTTAGGTTGGTATGGAAGAATTGTAAGTACACTAAATGTGCTGATAAATCTTTAGCCAAAACTGGACAAACAATGTTTTTAGAAAAATAAAAACTTGACTTCAGAGGTCACATAATTATTTGGAATTAATTACTTTTTTTGCTTGAATGTACTCACCCTATCCTGGTTTTCAAGCTGCAGTATTACATCGTGTGAAATAAGGACATCATGCCTAATTGAAAAACTCATGCCAGAATTTATTTTATTAGAAGGGAATTTAAAAAGTCAGAGAAAATGAATCATTTCCTAAATTAATGAATGTATCACTTACTAACTGTCATTAAACCCTTGTTAATTTCATCCAGTGACAAAGCTAATTAAGAAGATATATGTGCTTCTAAACCTAATGAATATTTGAAACACTTTATTCCTTTAACATCTTACTCAATTGGTTTAATAGACAGTGGCAGCACCGTGTCATTCTCTGCCGGCCAGAGGTGCCTTTGGAGACCCGGCAGGGAGAGGTAACGAGGCCCTGCAGGCAGATCAAACAGCAGGCAGCATTTCTGGGAAGCAACAGCTCTGCTGGAAAGCCAGAGGGTGAAAGCAGATCTTCTGAGTCAGGGCAGATCTTCCTCATCATCAGCACATGGCCGAAGCCAGAGACTCGTCATAACTCTACTAACTTAAATGCAATTACGAAGATAAGGAAATAGTAAAAGCCTTGTCTACCCCCTGAAATACTTAAAATGTTCTTCCTAGAGGATTTGTTGTGTTGCCAGCAACATTAGCAAAAGCCATGTTTTCAAATATATTCCGCTCCTGTGCCCAGCCTCGTGCTCTTCCATCCCCTTATAAAATATTTCTTTTACCTGTGAAGCTGCACCACCTCTCTTGAGATGTTTTGTTGGCAGTGTAGATGAAGATTTTAACCTGAGGGTCTCTCTCTGTCATTATTTTCACAAGAATTTATACTCTTAAATAAATACAAACATGTGAGTGTCTAGCAAGTTGTCATATCCAGTTTTGTACTGCAGTCTTTTAGAAAGAAGGCAGCTACTAAACCAGGCAGGCTTCCATTTCATTGCATTTCTACAGTAGTTTAAAAGCACATGCCACTATTTCCCCTTCTTCTCCTTCTTTGCTTACTATTTTTCCCCCCCCCAAAAAAATTAAAACAAATCATGCAATCCTTCTCTCCTCACCCTTACAGGCATTGCCTATTGCTTCCTGAACCATTTAAAAATAAGGCTTGAATAATAATTTGAGTCTGATGTTCAACTTGCAGATATTCCTTATGATGTTTTATGTACCTAGAACAGCTGAGATTAGAAATTATTTCTATTCCATATGTCTTTCATTTTGCTGACATCTTCAGGATTTTAGCCCCAGTACCTTCATCAACACTAGCTGTAATGCTTTTTAGCTGGTGGAGACCTCATTGTAAAGTTTTGCACATGTGTGTGAAGGTGTAGTGAAGTGGATGTTTAAGGGGATGGCTTAACACTAAACAGAGGGATATAGTCTGTGCATTATCGAGAAAATAATTTTTAAAATAGTATCGCTATTACACATTAAAACCCAGAAAATTTGGCCCTTACCTTATAAAGAAAGCCTTGGAGGAAGAAGGTTAATGGTGCAACAGGGGAGGTGTATTCTCATGGTCATAAAATACAACAGCAAATAGGATCTAAAGCCGCTTCGGTTTTTGTGCCATGTAACTGGGGCATGGAAATATCTGGCAAATTAAAGTAAGCTGACAGTTTTCAATGTGTGTCACCAGATAAACCTAGAATTTACAGTCAGAGATGTAGCTGGCTTCTAATGCTCTAAATCAAGAAGTCAAGAAAATGACTTACAAATCCAAGAGTAACCCCCAGGCAGACTTTGACCTGATGGTGATCCTACTCCTTCTGTGCTCTCCTGAGAGCCTTCCAGCACTCAGCACACAGACTGAGGCATCTCATCAGCACCCTGGTAGAATTAGGGCTTCATCTGCAGCACCTGAGCTCTGCTGCTGCTGCTGCTGCGATGTGAACTACAAAGTGGATCACAAGATGCTGTTTCTGCACCTAGTTGTTGGTCCCTGAAAGCAGTGGTCTCTATTCTACTGCATAGCATTTTGTGAGCCTCTAGAATGTTACCAAGATTGCTGTCAGCCAGGTTTGTGGGAATTTTTAAGTTGAAAGCAATTTTGTTTTATTGAGGAGTAAAATAACAAAATGCTTTCCCTTGCGAAGCTTGTCAACATGCATTTAGGAAAATTAGTTCGGAAACTTCTTTGCTCGTTATTGGAATGGGAAAATTGTTTTGAAGTGCTCAGCATTTCATTAATCTGGGGAATGTTTTGTTTTTATGTTATCCTGTCTGCTTTCACAAAAACAAATACAGGCTTGATGAACAGGATTTTTAGAGACACTGTCTAGGTAGAGTCTCCTGTGGCTTTAAATGGAAATCTGTCTCTTTGGTAAAGTTGACGCTCTGGATACTACATCTTGCTTCAGAGACTAATATTTCTGTGGGAAAGGGAGGAAAAGAGAGTGGGATCTTACTGTTTATTAAAGAAAACATCTAGGCTCTTCACAGTGTTTGTATACACAAGCGCAAACACAATATGCTCCATGAGCAAAGACTGACATAAAAGCTAATAATATATTCCTTCTTTTAGTAAGTGCGGAATAATGGAGAGCTGCAACAAAAATTATATTCATTAGATTATTAACATTGCATGTCTACAAGTCTAAAAACCAGCTTGCTGCCAGGCTTATATTCCGTGATGGCCATGCCCACCAGCATCCTCTCTCAGTTTCCTTGTTCTCCCCGAGTCTTGGTTTGGTTTGGGGTTTTTTTGCAACTTTTAACTTTCAAAGTGCAAGTGTTTTGCTTGCAGCAAATCAGCCCTTTCCAACCAAAATAAATATTCCAGAAACCTCCCCCCCCCAAACTATTGTTTTCTTTCTGATTGCATATATTTGAACTCTGGCCCTTGTTTTTTTGATGCATGTACTAGGTCTTGGGTGACTAATGCCTCATTGACAAAAATTACTGCAGGATTGAAAATAAAAACAGCGCATTGAGACACTTTCCTAGGTCCTCCTGCACAGGCTGTGGAGTGATTCCTTCCACTACTCACCATGGCTTTTCCTACCAGTTTTATGAGTAGATGATGCTTCATGTTGTATTGTTCAAGATGTGAGCTAGTATTCACAAATGCTGGCTCTCCTGGTAAACACTGTAGACAGCTTCCTTGGGGCCACACAAATTTCAGTAACAGTAGCCTTTTGGTCTCCCTTAAAAAAGAGATTTCCTTACACTTGTACCCCACAAAACCCTGCTCCTAAAATCTGAAATATGAGGATATGCCACACGGTAGCCAGAGGTGCAGTGAGCAGTGCCACATTTCCACATGTGCTGAGCTCACTCCTCCCAAGTGCAGGGTTTCTTAAAGCCTCACAAAGGTATTTGAGAAATGCCATTCTACTGCATTGTTAAATCAGACTCTACTTTTGGAAGACTAATAAATCTCCTCTGCAGTTCAAAGCTGTTGAAGCCACAACAGCTCCTTCTTAAACCCTGTGTACGTTTGGCTAACAAAACTTGTGGGGCATGAAATCTGACAGCTCAGGAGAATAGATATAATTTTTCTGTCATTTCAAACTAAAGCAATTGTCCTAATCATATCAGCAAAATGTCTCTGCAGAACATAGATGATCATCTCATTTGATTTTACTTTAACCTGTCTCTAAATGAATACTTTTTCCTTGCAGGGGTTCATTAAGTTCAAAATGAACCCATCATATTCCAGACAGAAGAAAATATTATTCTGATGGTAGTTTACTTCATCTTTCTATCTCTTATCTATAGATACGTAATGCAAACTTGTTAGTTCTCCCACACGGTCAATTCTGTGATTGGATTAGTTGCAATTCTGCATCTAATATTTGTGTTAAATACAGATCACATGGTGGCAATTGCACATGCAAATGTAGGCAGTATTTGACATCAATAATACATGGAAACATCTAGAAAAAGGTTTTTGTATTCCTCAGAAACCAGTCTTGATGGATTTTTTTGTTTCAAATCTTCCAGACATTTGTAAGGCAGCTGAATGAGCTTTTATTCCTGAAAACTGACTTGCTAGAAAAGCACTCTCAAATCCAGAGGTGTGGCACGTGCCATGGTAAACATCCACCCACCAGAGAGCCTGATTAGTGAAAAGGATGCTGGTCTGAAGGTTGAGAGCATGTTAAAGACCAAACTCATCATTAAACAGCTAGGAAGATGCTCAAGACCGCAAGTACCCAAGGGAACATGTCTGGAGGTTTGCACAGCCCAGCAACCACAAACTGAATCATGACTTCTGCACTCCTGTTGTACCAATCTACATATCTTTATGCACCTTCGGGGCTCATTTTTCCTCCTCTGCACTGTGGCAGGGTTACTTGCCAAGTTACTGTGGAAAGGGAAATTAGGAAACATCCTGCTTCAAAGCAACACTTTCTTTGTTTCCTCTCCATCTAATACTAGCTTAACCTATCTCTGTGGGGAATCATAATATTTTCCTAACCACAACACTTACTTAAAGTACGTTGCAGTGCTGGTTTAACATCTCAGATGTTCCACATGCAGTTTGAGATTTCTGTAATGACATGTGCTGAAGTTCTGAGTTATTTGCTACTTGGCAGGTAAAAATGATTTTGCAATTATATCCTGTTTGCTACTATGTGCTGTCAGAGAGAAAACAGCGAATGATGTTTAATGTGTTTTACGGTCTATTGTAGCCTCTGTCTTCACTGACTCTCCTCAGACTGTATCCTTAGGTTCAGTGTCTGTGTGTTACAACTTATTTCAAAGCAGTACTGTGGGAATCTGCTTCAGGCAATCAGAGGACTACCATCCTGCCAGAGAAAGTTGTCACTGGAATTGGGGGTGACTTGTGGAGCTCAGCTATATTTGAGTTGGATCAGCATTTGACTAGAAGTAGTTTGCAAAGTTACTGTAAATGTACCTGTGGAAGCGTAGAAGTTGTAAAATAAACTGTGATGTTTATATATGAACTATAGGGAAAACAGTGGATTTTTTACCAGAATACCTGTGTTATGTGAAAATAGTAGTGAAATACCAGTAACTGGAATCAGAAGCAATTTCTTCCAATGGAAGAAATGAATCTTTCTGAACCACACAGTCTTGTGTGGTTTTCTGGGAGAACACAACGAAAACTGAAGAGGCTTGCAGAAGAATTTAATGTCACTAATATTGTCAGTCCCATTAACAGTAAAATGAAAATGGAAAGGTTGCCATTTGTGAGGAAAGAAGTTTAGAGCTGCTAAGCTCTACCACACCATCCTACATCTTGCAGGTCAGGCACGAGACCTTGCCATATATAATCCAAAATCTTTCTGCACTTGGACATGGGAACAAAGGCAGGACGGGAACATTCCCACTGGTGTTTGCACATTGGACTGGACTGTTGTGGAGTGACCAAGTGGGACTTGGGAAGGCCTTGTAATAAATGAATGCCAGACTCAGGGGAGAGATGGCCTTTGAGGTGCATGCTGTAGCCATCTGTTTTACTTGGGCACAAATGCTGACTTCTCTTTTTCTAGGTGGAAAAGGGTTTTGATTTATTTATTTTTTGTACACCTTGGCTGTATTAGGCACTAGGAATTCACATCGAAAGAGATGAGAGCTAACCAAGAAATTCATGCACCACTCTGCAGAGGTGCTTGTTTGAGCCCATGGTTAGCCATAGGCTCCTCTAAGGCCAGAGATGCACGTTTTAAGTGCATTATATCTGGGAAGGATATAACGAAATGGGTTAAACTTGCAATAAGAGAAATGAACAAAAGTTAAATACATGCTTTACTTGTAAGTTTGAAGGACTTGGCAGAGAATATTTAGCCTCAGGTAGAGATTTTCAGGATGTTATTTTTATTTTAGTTATGCTTCAAAGAACAAACTGGGGGTTTTTTAGATTTGAAGGACATGGGAAATGTGGAAATCTAATGAATCAAAGGTATCATTTCTTTTTTCAAAGCAAGAAATCAAAGCTTGGTACTAAAATTAGTTGTCAAATAAATGAAGTAGTACTGTAATTAGAATGTGTTGTACAATGTAGATACACTATAAATCTGTGCATACTCCTATTTGTTTATTTCCATGGGCTGTATATGTTGGTGTGGGCTTTTCTGTTTGCTTTGCTGATTTCTTTGAGCAAATCATCTGCAGCTTGTTTTACCTTTCATCAGCAGTTTGAACTGGACTATAAAAATCCCATACTTGGCAGTAGTCTATACATAAATATTCAATGTAGTACACTGGTTATATTTATAGTAAGGTGAAAATACAGCCTCACAAATCTTCAGAAAAGATGTGTTGTTCTTCTAGTAAGTTTTGCATAATCTTTTATTTCCTAAAACGTGTATGTGTGCTCTCTATACACTGCCCGAATACCATATGTCTTTTTGAAAATCTTAATTTTGCAGATCTAGTGAACTCCTGTGGGCACATGTGTATGAAATACAATTTATTCTAAACAAAGACCATCATGTTTATCTTCAAGCATGGCACATTTAACACTGAACAGCCTCTTTTCAGAGCTAAAGACAACAGATTTTTTTTTTCACAGTTATTAATTTTAAGCCAACATATGATTTGGATGCATGTGCTGACATAATGTTTGTAGGTTGTATGCGCAATTACACTCTTAATAAAAAATGGCCTTAAGCGCTATGGCTTCAACCTGAAAGGTGTGTACATAGAGATCCTGTCTGTGCTAGGAAGATGCACACAATTTCCTGTCTTCCAATATCATCATAAAAAGTGAGATAAATTGCTTTCCCAGGGATAGGAACCAAGTGAATCCAAAGGATTTTTATGAGAGGCAGGACAGACCGTGAAAAGTAAAAATTCTTCTTTATGGGTGAGTCAGTCTATAAAGGTCATTGCCCCTTGAGGAAAGTGAGGGAACCCCTTAACAATGTGTTGCCATTGACAGTTACTTTATTGTCTTATTTTAGATCATGAAATGAGGGCTACAGAGGTTGGAAATGCACCCCCTTCCCTCATGATTCTCACTCAAAGAATACTGAATTGACACATTTCAGGGGTTTTTAGACAAATCCACTACCAGAACTTGGGCAAGAGAAAAGTTACGTTCAAGATCCATTAATTTGCCCCCAAAGATAATAGTACCACTGAAAAAGAGAGAACTAAATAAAGTCAAATACTGTTTTTTTCCTGATAAGATCTTTAAAGAGTGTCTTGAAGGAATAGGCTTAAGGAGTCTTTCTTTTACAATGTGCCTCTGGAAATAGAAGGTGCCTCTGGAGAGATTTGTGTAATTTAAAAAATCATTCTTACTATTTATGTATCCCACAGGATCATGCCTGGAATAACAATTAGGAGAGACTGAGTGACTGGTGCTATAGTTACTACGCTTGCTGTGTATGTGTAATGTCTGCAGATGTCCATAGAGAAGATGGCCCTGGAGTAAACCAACATATCCAGCCTGCCTGGTTGTTCTGTGGTGTATTTGAGTGGACACGTGTTTTGGGAAGATAGGAGCTGTCTCTTGTGTAGTTTTGCTGCTTCTGTTGCACTGCATCCTCCTGTAGTCCTAGTCCATGTCAACCCTTGTCCTCTCTTCAGCTGGGGACTTGCACTGCCAAGCTGTGCTGTACAACAGGACGAGGATTTGCATGAGTATTTTAAGTTCATGACTTTAGTGCTTCCGGGCTCCTGAAACTAGGTGTATACCTCAGCTGTGTCTTGAATCCAGAAGGAAAATTAAACCTGCACTGATTCTTCCTTTCTGCTGCCTGAAAGGTGTGACCTAAGCGAAACCTGGCCAGGGACACCAGCACAAAGTCAGGTTCCCATAGCCAGGACAGGAACTTTTAGTGCTCCATGGGATAAACACATCCTTAAACAGTTTAGATGTCAAAATCCCAAGATGTACTTAGGGGAACTCTCCCAACAGCTACCTGCACCCTTTTACTCAGACAATGCTAGTAAGAGCTCTAGGATTTGACTTTAGGATAGCGATTACATAGCAGTTCATTTTAAAAAAATATTAAAACCTCCTGATGAATAAAGATAACAGCTCCATGGCTGTGCTTGAGTGCATTCATTATGAGAAACCAATTTTACCCTGGGCCAGAAAGACACTGAGCAGGCAGATATGGGAGTTGTCATGATGAGGCTTTCTGAGCCCCAGGGCAAAGCTGGAAAAGTAGGGAAGTATTACAGCAACTTCAATTATTTTGCATGTAATGCTGTAATTAGCATTCATGTAATGAGTAGAAGCTTGTGCCCAAAGAGCTCTTAAGTGTGAGGTGTGATGAGGGGTGAGCAGTGACAGGAGTGACAGCGATTCCCATGTGAACACCTCGTGGGCGGTCGCTGGGGCGGCTGCTCCTGGCTCTGGGCTCCAGCCGCAAAGGGCTCCGTGGGTTGTCCTTCTTGTAGGGCTGCTCCCACTTTGGTGAGGCGCTTCCAGTCCCCAGTGTGTCCCCCCAGTGTGGGCATAGCATAAGGGAAAGCACAGAAGCAGCTCTCACAGGCTGGGCAGATGGAAAGCTAGCAGTAAAACTGGTCCTTTGGGACCTCTGAACAACAGGCTGGGTAGTGCTGAAATACAGATTTCAGGAGAAAGCTTCCTAAGCTCGAACATTTTACTGCTGCTTCCACACAGTATAGATCTTTTATGTTTTGCTTGTTTACTGTAGGTAAATTTATTGGAAGTGCCACAGTGTGAACATGGGAGTGCAACAACAACAGTGAAGGAAAAGCTGCAGGGCAAATAATTCAGGACAACTTTCCTACACTGGTATGAATCAAACTGGTTTTGCCCTTGTCATCTTTCTGATTTTTATTATTCGTCTGGCTGGGGGCCATGTTCTGCTCTGAGCTGTAGCAGGGAAAAAAAGAATAAATTACCAAACCCAGCGTGGGCTAAACTGAAGACAGATTATTTGCTCTGGATTCTTCATGCTGTGGTTAGGCCCAAGGTTCAGGTGTAATTCAGCAGAAACTGGCTTTTTGTATTTTGTTATCCAAGACACTTTGCTTCCTAGGCAAGGCACTCTTTCAGGAACAACTGTCACACATTAACTGTATGGGGAGGTGTATGGGGATAGCCTCAGCCCAATAATCCTAGGACACTTCAGGATTATCCTCCAAGTCACATCCCTGGTCAGGTCCTTATATCACTGATTTCTATCCTAATTCTACTACAGCCTCTGCTAAATTCTCTAAATCCAGTTGCTTTTCCAGGGAGCCTGGCCCTGAGCCAAAAGCTCCTTAAGAGGCATCAGCCCTGCAGATGTATTTAGCTGTGCATGACAAGAGACAATCTCCCAGTTAACGGGGCTCTTCTGACCCTAACAGTGCCCAAGCTGTAACCCAGGTCCAACTGCTCTGCCCCAGGAGAGCCCTCTGCTCTCTGCCTCCAGGGTCCCTCCCAAAACCTTTTTTTTTTTTTTCCAGGCTGTCTGGTAAGTTATAGAGGCAGTTTTAGGATTCACCATTACAGTTTTATGACTACTCTTACAGTCTGCAATGACCAAAACCCTGAAATTTTATTAGGAATGAATGTCTATTGCAGACTTCCACTGGTGAAAGTATTAAGTGTAGAATTGATGAGGCCTTATAAAGCATCTCAGGATGTTCAATGGACAGTTTGCCCCTGAAGCATCCTCTCACATAGTATATCAAATTCTCCCTGGGTCTTTAGGGGAATGAATGAGACTTTATTACACTTTTCTCGCTGTGTAAATCTGTAGTTGATTTCATCATCTATAATTTAGAGCATTCTTGTCATTGTTGAAAACATGTCTGAATATAGCAGGATTCATTTACAGCTTTCAGTGTGGGATTGTATTTGAAGGATGGAAAATTCCTTATGTTCCTCTCATAAATTAGGTGGTGCTCAATTTCTATTCTTTTTTTAACTGCCGGCCATCTCCAGAGCAAAGGGGAGGAGGTGTGAGAGAGAAGCCTGTCAGAATCAGTTCAGGAGCATCACGCCTCCAGGTATGTCAGAGCCCCTTATCACCTTAGGGTCAAACGTCTCGGTGCTGTACACAGCTGTGTTCCCTTCACACAATTTCTGGGGGAGTGCATTAACTTCCCTTCTTACTTGGAAAGAAGAGGATGAAGTCAAATGACACTAGATGCTAGATGATAAGCTACAGCAGAGCTGATCCAAAGTGACTACTGTTTCTAAAAGTACCTTGGGATGCTTAAGGTATTTGGCATCACTTGTAGAGTCACTATTTCATACATATCCATATTTAGGCTGCTTGAAATAATACATTAGTACACTCAACCATTTGCACCAGTGAGGGAGGCAAAATTTGAAAACCCGTGTTTGAGAAGTTTGTGGAACAGCGAGTTGCAGGAAGGTAGTTTATAATAGTTATCTTCAGAGACAAATAGTATTTGTCTAGCTAGGAGAAAAATCCTATAACTAGCTGGGAAAAAAAAATCATCACAAAGAAAATTAAGAAAATAACAGTTCTTAAGTCAACCTGACATTTGTTCTTCACTTGAGGAAAATATCTGCAAGAAACTCAGCCTTTAGAGTTGTAGGAAAATGGGCTATTGGAGCAGTGCACAGATGAACTTGTTATCTGCTGTTGGGGTTAATGATACTCGACTGCTAACGCCACACGCACAGGATAACAAAAGAGCCATCTTAGCCAAGTAAAGAGGGATTAAATTGGCCCATTCTACACTCCTACTCACGACACTGTTAAATATTTAGCAGTTTGGTTGGGTGTCATAAAAGGGGAGAACATTAGTCTGAGGACTCATAATTACAGTTTCGAGCTGTTCTTTAGTGTTCTGCAGTTCCAGAAGAACTTAAATCGTTAAAAATGCAAATGCATTATTACTAAAGTTTCAATGTGTGTTGTTGATATTATGAAATAAACAAATTCAAAGCAGGCTGGAAATTTTTATTATTTCTATTTAGATCCACTATCAGTACTGCTAAATCCTACAAACAGCCATATTGACAATCACTTCAGTGCATGTGCTGCCATCCCTGCTTTATAAATCTTCTCCTAGCTAATCAAGGTAAGGTACATGTACCTTTCCTTTCCTTGGAAGTTAACTGAAAGCCAGCATGAAACCTTGTAATGGATAATTCTTGCTTGCAGGATATCACTTTCTGACATTGGTTAGAAAGGAGAGGAAAAGCAAGGTGTGCTGGAAATCAAGAAAAGCTGTCCAGGCAACACGGAGTTATTCACCTTTAAAGGATCTTCTCTCAGCACGACACAGGCAGTGGACTTGATGGCCTTCAGGGTTTCCCATTTACACGCTGATGAACATGAAGTCTCTCCTGCAGCACCAAGGTACCAGGAGAGAACAGTGTGGTGACCTAATCCCTGCAGCACGGTTGGAGCTGGGATGTGTTGGTCTTGTCCTGGTGACCAGGAAAAGCAGTTAATTTCTTAGCAGTGAGAAGGACGGGGACTTACTGTGCAACTTCATCTGCCTCTGTTTTCTTACGCAGAAAACAGTTGCTGATTTTGGACTCCATTGCTTGTTTAACAGCAAATTTACCCCTTTAATCAGAGTGCTTAATTTCTCACTATGTTTAGTTTCTACTGCCAGCATTGCATGTACCTATGTTATTCATATTCATTTTTAAAAATTGATTTTCTGCAGTCCGGAGCATTGCCTCATATAGCTGGCATCACATCAGTTGGTGTCCTTGAAAATGATCTGGTGTGAAAGTGCAAGTTTACTCGGCAGTATTAAAAAAAACCCCACTTTTGCTTTGACACTGGACTACATTTGGATCTGGTATAAAGATGGAAAAACAAATATTGGGGTATCCACACTTACTCCATGAATAAATTTAGACCAATGGTTCAAGTTTTTTTGTATTATAAACTTTTTCTTTTCAGCCTCCTTGAAGTCAGAGATTTTCATGCCCTGCTGTTCTAAACATTCTTCCTTAAAACCTGTTTTCTTTCTTTTCTTAACATTTATCAGTTATTTCACCGGTAAAGATGAACGAATTGCTGAGGTTTTCCTCCATTCATCTGATTGGATGGAGTGATTGGAGGGAGCAGCAAGGAAATGTGTCAAATTAATTCAAGGTCACAAGTTTTGCAAAAAAAAAGACAAGAATATTTTTTCCCATGTTCCATTAGCTTTTTAGTTAAAAAAATAATAAAAAATTTAAGGTATTAGCAATAAAACAATTTATCAGACACATTATTTTCAAAAGCTCACTGACTTGCTTCCTTAGGAGTATCTTGAGAATGTGAAAGAAAAGAATTGTTCTGTAATAGGTGTGTGTGGTGATTCTCTAGATTGAAATTAAGAGCTCACACTTTTTTAGCAGTATATGAATGCATATTGTTACAACCCCAATTTCCAACCATTGTTCCCCACAGGTGCTACACATCTGAAAATTCAATTGAAGTATAAAAGCCCGTTTTAAATCACAAGCTTACTGCTTTTTAAATGATTGGAACACAGCATTATGTTTGAGTTCCTTGGGTTTGGACTGTAATCATCCCACCGTCTCCTTGACAACATGAGGAACATCAAGCAATTCGGAAAAGGAGAGCCACACTGGCAAAGGTTGCAGCCCTTATAAAAGGCATTTCAAAGACTTAGATCTGCCCAGAGAAGAGATGTCAACTCATGCTTGACTTTCAGAATCAGCTGACTTCAGGGGCATTATTTTTTAACTTTTTTTTCTTTGTGGGATGGACATGATGTACAAGTAACCTAATCACCCCATATGATTGCAGTAGCAAAAGAAGAAAGATGTGTTTTTACATTGTTACTGCAAGATTAAGAAATATTTATGAGTAATTAGAGATAGTGAGAAGGTAATAGATTTGTTAGAGACTTGAACGTAATTTTTCATGCTTCCTGGGTACACTTATTTCTAAGACTGTTCTTTTTCTAAACAAAGTTTGTCCTCAGATGGTGAAAATCTTTATGTAATGCCCATTGGGGAGGTTTAGATTGAATATTAGGGAAAGTTTCTTCACTGAAAGGGTTTCCAAGCACTGGCACAGGCTGCCCAGGGAAGTGGCAGAGTCACCATCCCTGGAGGTATTTAAAAGCCGTGTAGATGTGGCACTTAGTGACATGGTTTAGTGCTGGGCTAATTGTTGGACTCAGTCTTAAAGATCTTTTCCTAAATGGTTCTGTGTATTGTAATTCAGGATGAATCAGGACTGGTAAACTGAAAGAGATATAGAGGCTGCAAAAATCTCTTAAATCTTCCACCTGCCATGTAAGTGAGATGGTTTGCAGGTACAGAAGGCTGTAGTTGTGGACATGGCAAAGAATCGTACATAGCTGGAGACATCTCAAGGAATGCCAAGGAGAAGACTTACATGTTTGGGGCTGCAGAAAGGGATACTGCCAAAATAGGGGGAGAGGTGGGAAAAAAAAGAAATCGAAGTAAAGAACCTTTCTTTTCAAACAATAAATGCATCATAAAACAATATTCTTAGTTTTAGGTACTCTACCTATTGCACAGGCATAACATATATATTACATCTGCTTTATGATAGTTACCAACTCACAGTTTTTTAAAAAGGAGGAAAGAATGAATCACCCAAGGTATATGGAATTAAGCCTATATGAGCATTAAGACTAAGTGTCCTTCAGCTAGGAAAGGCTCTGTCTAACACACAAAGGCATTTACAACTTTTCATACCTTTAATCTGGAAATGTGCAGTGTCATTTGAATGAATTAAAAATGTCTGGGGTGTGTTAATTTTTGTGGAAGATTATATCCCGACTCCCACTTCTGAATCAAACTTTAAAAAGACAGAAGGACTGGCACTTCGATCCCAAAAGAAGACAGACGATTAAGACAGAAAGTCATGAAATCATGCCATCTGAAAGGTGAAAATTGCAAATGTTGGTGACCAGTCATTCTGCAGAGGCAACCAGGGCATCTGTTACAGGGGGTTTCTCATCAGGGCTTCCTGCCCTGCAAACCTCCTTGGATACAGCAAAAAGAGGGGTCTGCTCCCCTTTCCCACGTAGGAGCCTCCTGAATGTGTACAGAGCCTTGTCCCAGTGGAAGGAAGGAGATTTTCATCCCTTATTTCTTTTCTTGCCTGCCTGTTTGTTATAGCTAAGTAATGTAGAGTGTGTGTGGTGGCTTGTGATCTTCTCTTTCAGTTGACTTGGGGAAGGGTATATGCTTCTGTGTTTCAAAACCAAAACAAGGCATTCAAACCTTGCTGGCTGTTCTTGCTGGCCTTTGATGAATGATTTCTAGCTCTGTTCTCTGGTTTTGAGAAAAGTAGGTAACACGTACTCTGTTTCACCTTCCTTCCTGAGGGAGACAAGGAGAGGTTAATCTCTTCAAGTATCTGTTCCTGTAGAAGTACTATCCTGAACAAATATTTTTGTTCATGGCACTGCAAAATGCACACGAACTTTTGGAAAAACATAGTCCAGAAAAGGAAGCAGGGCATGACATTGTGTTCTTCAGTGATAACAGAAGTTGTTTGGGCAAAAGCGGCTGCTGGTGCTTCTTTGCCTTGCTGCAACAGCTCCAAAATTTCTGCTGCTATTTGGGAAGAAGATGTAGAAAAACCTCTATATGCAGCATACATACTACAGAATTCTACAAAACATCTATTCTACAAAAAAAAAAAAGAGTACAAAAATTCTATATGCAGCATAAAATATTGTATATAAATATAGAGAAAAACTCTGCATAGATTACTGTGTATAGAGCTCAGCCCTAAGCTACCAGGCAGGAAGATTATCTGGAGCTAAACATCAGTTAGTGTAAATTCATATAAGTCCCCTGGTACCTGTCCTTAGCATAACTGTGTGGTTCATTCTATCTGAAATCTTTTTTCCTTTTAATACTTTTGAAAATCAGAAGCTGTCTCAAGACTCAGAGCATTTGTCACAAGGAGCTAACACCAGGAGCTGTCAGGTCATGTATGTCTAGCAAAACGTCTACAGAAATGTTAGCTCTCCAACCCTGACATACACGGCAGCTGTAGCTTTAGAATAAAAATTTCCAGAACAGAATATGTTAACAAGTGGCTTGGTCTCGATTTAAAGTTAGTGTAGCTCCATTAGCTCTCTGCTTCACCTGTGACAAACCAGAGTAACAGAGCAGTAGATGCTCTTTCACAAGGGACTGACTGACTGATAAACCACTGTACGTATTCTATACCTGCCATTCAAGCGGAAATTGTATTTCCATTTAAAAGTCTAGTATTTTATTGTGGTGCAATAAATGTGTTTTCATTAGTTTGATCCCTGGTCTCTGTCTTTCAGTTGTAGTGTGTTTTCTTTGGTGACATTTTTTCTTGTCAGGGAAAGGTCGTGACATTTCAAGGTGTTCACTTCCTGAAGCATGACTCCTTGAAGTAATGAGATGCAGCTGATCTGTCAGTAAAAATGTCCCACAGTGAAAACAAGCCCGGCAAAAGCAGAGCTCAGAAGCATCAACGCATGGTCACTCCTGATGGAGCTGATGGCTGCCCGTGTTCTCTGTGCTATTACAAGATTGCTCAGAAAGGACAAAACCCCCAGGATTATGTGTCACTGAGTGCTGCTATTATTTGAACCTCTGCTTTCAAGCACCCCATTAATTTGCATAGTGATTCAAGCTCAGGCAAACTTTGTTTTGTTTAAAACTTAAATGATGCTAGCCTTAAATATCAAAAATTGTTGTAAAACAATTTTGGTTCCTTGATGAGTATAAGTAGATTTCAATCTGCATATGCTAGTTTGAAGTTTTCTGACTGAAATTCTTAGGCCTTTTTATGGTGGTTGTTACTTAGGAGAGCAACACTGAGGACTTTAATCTCAAAGGGAAGTCCCTTTAATGCTGGCATCTCCAGAATGTAAATCAAAAGTAGATTTGGGCCTGACTGAAAAAGTTGGTTGTTTTCTGCCCCAATTTTCTTATTGCAGAAAAGTTGCATACAGTTTTTGTTTTGATTTAACAGTGCCTTGCATTCTCTTTTCACCTGGAAGGACTACATTACATTATTCTACAAAAATTGCTAGGCCCAGGATGAGTCTGAAAATAACCTTTACATGTCTCCTTTGTGCTAATGCATGCAGAAATTATAAACTATCTTCTGGAAAGAGAAATGCGCTCTAGTCCTTTTAACCCCTACACAACCTCCTTTCTAGTAATATTTGTTCAATAACCCTTTCTGACAGTTTCATCACGTGTCCTCAGGAAAAGACACAATTTGACCTAGTATGTATTTTTGCCTATTATGTGGTATTATGTATTGCAGCCTTCTTCCATTTTAGGGGCTGTGCTTTAAGCTGGTAATTTTTCTTTTCATAAGTTGTGTCAGCTTTCAGCCCATTTGAAAAAAAAATCTGTATTTTTAAGCATGAACTTCTTGAATTGATTTATTATTTTTTATTGGAGCTCCCAACTTCATAGTTTTACTGGAGTTTTTCTGTCATCCTTGATTTCTCCAGTGTTCATTGATTATATTCACCAACAGAAGCAAATAATTGCTTTCTAAAAATCTCATGTCATCAGTAAAACTGGAGATTTTTCATAGATTATGTGTATATTTGAGGAGCTCTTTTGTCTAGGAAGACAGCAATATAAAATCAGAATTAAAAGAATTTAGGAAGGAAAATCTCATCAGCGTAGACTAATGAAGAATATGACAGAGTCATGCTCCTCCTGACAATTAAAACTAATTTGTCCTAAATTTCTAAGTGTATTGAAAAAAAAAAAAAAAAACAAAACCATGTCTTTCTCCTGGCATTAACCTATTTTTAGCCTATTACAATATGTTAAAATATTAAGTTACTGTCCTTTTCATAGCCCTTGTGGTCTCACTTCCATGATAAGAATAAGAAATAATGATCCTACTCACACCAGGGCTGTCATTTGAGATGGAGACTGCAAGAGTGGTGCAGACAGTTGGGTTTTATTTGCTGTTGTGGGGAGAGCTGCCACTCATAGCAGTAGTAATAACCTGTATTATTCATAATTTGCAAATGTTTCTTCCTGCTAAGTAGCATTTTTATAAGGAAAGTCACCTTCCATTTTTCCTGGAAGTAACTGTGTGACCCATCATGTAGTATGAGCAGCCAGATTTATAATGAGGATTTTCAACAAAATCTGGAAGGAGCGGGCAAGGCTGCTGAGCTGATCATCACTGATATATTTGATCAATCTGCACAGGAAACTATTCCATTTTTAAAATACTGAAGAATGTGGTGTGTATAAAAGGTTTTAGTAATTCCTAAGTTGCAGTTTGTTATTGTAAAGCCATTGAAAAGTTCACACGTCTGATCATGGTGTCTCAGATTAGACAGGTAAGACACCTGACAAAACCCTCCTCGTGATACTTAATCTTCAAGACATTGCCATATGGGCTTATGACTGCAGTGCAGTGGATCTCAAGAGAAGTGAATAGAAGAATTTGCTTTCCTAATCCGACTTTGCACAGAAAACTGTTCTAGCTATTAAACTTCGGAGTTAGATATAGCAAGATTCTAGACTCCAAAAAAAAAAAAAACTAAGAAAAGAAAAATTTCTTGAGTTTTGAGGGCAAAGACTCTACCAATGGGTTTTGGCATTCTTCTGCATTCAGTGGTTGGTAGAATAAAAAAAAAATAGTTGCAGGCTCTGTACAGAAATAATATCCTGTACAGTAAGGTGCCTTTCTGATTAATCCTTAGTAAGAGCAGCTTTGTGGTGCTGGGATAAGAAGGAAGGGATTGGTAGAATTGGGTCTTTGTTTATGATTATTTTGACGTAACAAAATCTGTGAATTATTTTTCAGTTTTCTCCTTTCTTAATAAATACGATTTATAAGTAAATCTGACATGAGCCAAGTGGTCTGGTCTTAGGAAGACAGTGAGCAGATAAATAGGCCAAACAGCAGACCACTGGGATCCCATTGCTTAACACTTTCGGCAGAGAATCTTTGAATGATTCAGACTGGAAGATACTTAGAGGATTTTAGTCCATTCTTCCAAATGATTTCCTTACAGTCTTTTCCTTCAGACTTCCAGGCAAGTGCTTACATGTTGCATCCACGCAAAGAAATTTCCTGCAGTTGGCATTGGTTGTACCTCACAAGCAAGCTGGGAGGAAACCTTCGGTGAAATACCAGAGCTTAGACAGTGTACCGAATTCCGCCCTGGATTACATTTTTTTTTCTGAAGCAAATGACAATTCAGAACTTTTGGCAAAATACGAACTTTATAAACCAAATTCTTGGGATTCCTTCCTTTCTGTTGGATTTATGTGCATATTGTGAAAAAATTACACAAAAGTGTTGTGAGGTCATGATATGAGTTTGTCTCTCATTATAAGAGAAATGATCCCATTTTAAAACCACCTCATCTCGCAGGGGTGTGGAAGAGAAAATGACTTTTTCTAAGTGTCAATTCTCATCTACCTTCACTCCTTCATTTTCTTGCTTAAAGTCTTTTCAGTTAATAAAACCTGTAGATTCTGAAAGCAATATTGAGGAGAGAGAAAAGTGAGATGAGAGTATCTTGAAGATTAGCCTTTTTAAAAAAAATTATGTGACCATACTTCTTACATAGTCATTATAGTGGATAATTATTGCTTTCCTTTGAACAGAAATTTATATATTTTTTTTGAATCATCAGGACTTCATAAAACAATAATCTCTTCTGTTTCTAGTCACATGTTTGTATAGAATAAATGGTGAATGCTGGTGGAAAATATGGAAAATGCTGTGAGTTTGGTGGAGAAAGGTTTATCATCTGTGACCTGTTCCACTTCTAAAATGAAGTCAAGCCCATGAAAATTACACATTTCTTCTGGGTATTCACAGGTAGCCATCATTTTGGAAAGATTATCATGTTTTTCCTGAATTTAGTTACTGCCATCTGTTGAGCAAATTTTCTTTAGTTATTAAAGGTTTCAGCCATCTCCCTTTTACACAAGGAACTTTTTATGCAAAACATACGGTAACTTTTGAAGAGAGCCCTGAACACTTGCTGCAATCAGTCCCATCAGTGTTCCCTAGTGGAGTCTCTCAGCACAGGGGCTGGGTTTTCTGTCCTCATTTCCAGTAGTTCAGGCAAGATCTGATTCATTAGAGGGTCATTTATGTTTTACTTATTCATGAAGGAAGAGCTGAGGCACCATCTTAGACAAAATAAAAAAGGAATTTTTTGAGAAAACACAGGGTCTATCATGCCCTATATGACTTAGGTTTTGTTGTTTGCTTTCTATTTGTAGGGAGACATCCCTAAAGAATACTACTGAGTGATTATCTCTTTGTATTAGGTCAACACTGTAATAAAAGCCCATTTAGAGATACTAATTCTTTATTTAGACTCCAGTGACTTTTCTTTATGGATCTGTTTCTGTTCTGACACAAACTTTCTATTCATTATTAGTAATAAAAGGAGAGAATACCTCGAAGGAGCACAATACCTGAGCAGCCATTAATTAATTATTGAGACTTGCATACACAAAATTTAATTCCCTAGAACATAAAGAAGTAAGAACAAAATCCATATGCATAACTTGCCCATTGTACAGAAGGATTAACCAGTTATTAATGGACCCATCTGAAGTTGTGAGAAACATCCACGCACTTGCATGCAGTGAGCCATTTCAAGCACTCTCCAGTAAGTTCGGAATACATCGGTGAGGAAAACGCAGTATGGATAAAGGCACTCCTAGTGCTTGCGTTCAGATGCAGGAGGAACAATTTCTCATAATTGTTATTAAATTAAAGCCATAGAAAAACCAGAATGCATTGACCTCTTCATAGGCTGCGTGTGCATGCACGCGCAGCGAGTGGATTCAGTGACGTCCCTCCTGACCCTGCCCTTGCAGAGACAGTGAAGATGATGTTTTCACATACTCAGCTCTTTGATTTCCTGTCCACTAGCCATAATTAACATTTATTCAAGCAACATTAGGAAGAACATAAATATTTCAAAGAAGCTAATTACAGCATCCAAAACATCCTCCAAGCTATTCGTTTAATGAGGATGTGTTTTGTTCCTGCAATAGTGTAACATAAATTTCATCAAGCAATTAAACAAAACAAAACCAGATACAATAGAGAACGACGTATTTTTTCTCCTGTTTACAAGAATGCTTACTTGAATTTCAGTAAGTTACTTGCATAAAGGTGACTGTCATGAACCATGCAAGCTTCCTATAAATTCAGATTCAAGCTTGGAGAACTTGCTCTGTCAAAATTTGCACAAATTTCAGTGGAAGTATTATCTTGGTATAATATATAGTCTGAGCTTAGTGCAAATGCACATTTTTGTTAGAAGTTATATTGTTTTTTTCTAGTATATTATAAGGAGGATTACAACCACACCCAAATCAGTTTACCTTTCCCATGTATCAGGAAATGCAAAACGACACTGATGCTTTTAGTAAAAGGGCATATTCTAAAATGGAATGGAGTTCCTACTGGGTTGGAAGTACAGGAGGAGTGCAGCCTGTTAGGATTCAGACAATGTAACTCATGCCACAAGCAGGATTGAATTTGTAATGGCTACTGCTTTTGCCCATCAGCAGGAATCTGCTGAAAACAAAATCCACATTTCTGATGAAGGATTATCAAGCAATACAAATCCAAGCAAGAGAGAATATTAGATGATTTTTTTTAATGGTAAATGGACGACCAGAAGTTTTCTACCTGAAAATTTTTCTCATCATCTTCAAAATCTCCTAATATGTTTTTGTACAAGTCGGCTCAGCAAAATTTTTCAGTTTGCAGTATTAAAACACACTGTGCAAAAATGCAGCTTCTGGGCTAATCAGAACCCTTTCACCTGAAACTAAAGTTTAATTCAAGATGTATCTTTTTTTCAGTATTCTTAAAACGCTCTGCACCATTCAACAGGTGCAGAATATTTACAGGTATCCTACGCTCAAATTATAATAGACTGTAATTTATTTTATTTCACAATCAATTAAATATTTAACAAGACTGTAATAATTAAAATGCATAAAAAATTAAATTTTTCCTTGGGCTAAAGCTTGGGACACTGATTCATGCATCTGAATCAAGATAGATTAGGGAGATACCTTTCAGCACTGATGATTCCCCATTTATGATAGTTTCTTCAAATAAATGTCTTCTGCTTTTATTAACAGAAACCAGAACTAAAAGCAATCCCTCAATTGAGACTGTTTTAAAAAAAACCCTTTTAATTAGGTAGATATAAATACAATCATACATACAAAATACAGGCTTCTTCAATTTATGTGCTGGTCTGATAACTGGCTCCCCGTTGACACGAGAATTAGCTCTGTCCCCAGATATATGAAAGAAAGCTTTGTTACTGAATCTGATAGAGAAGGTGCTTCTATTACTAAAAGAGTTTTATAGCATCTCAGCGTGCTGCTTGGCAAAGCTTTCACAATTTTGATGGCCTATCAAAGTGTCCAGGGTGGCAGAGCCCACTTTGTTTCACACACAGCAGATAAAGGTGAAGGCAAAGAGCAGATATCAGCACTGTGGCTATAAATCAAAGTTTTGTTTTGTTTCACAGTAACAGGCACTGGTCTTGTCAGGCAGATTTACTCCACCACACACTATTTAGCCCCCAGTCAAAACCCACTGAAATGGTAAAAAAGAACAGCAAGTTGTTTTGGAAAATTACAATCTCTAGTGTTGCACCATTGTCTCATTGCTGAACTGTAATGTACTAATTTCCTTTGACAGAAAAAAAGCAACCAAGCAAAAAAATAGGAGTGAATAGAAAAAGAAGGGGAAACAAATAATAAAGATAGACTCTAAACTGGGACCTGCTCTCCTGAAAGTGTCTCTGTAGCATTGGAGCAGCACCTCAGCTGCGCAGGATCTTCCTGGAGCAAATGGTGAGAAAGCAGAGACAGTCAGACACGCACCGCTCTTCAAAGTCAGACCTTGCTGCTGGGCTTGGTGTGAGGAACAGGTCAGCACTAGCCTGAGCATCCTGCTCACTCTTGGGAGTGGCAATCATCATTTGCTGGATCTGATAGCAGGAGGCACTGGCAGACTTGGGTAGCCACTCTGGTAAGCCAGACCTTGCTGTGCTTCAGGGATGGCCGGACCAAACCGTCCAAGTGCCTTAACAGATTTGGAGTCGCGTACTTTTGTCTGTCATATAATGTACTTGCTTTTATTATCTACAGGCATAAATAACAACTAGGACCAAGGTCTGCAGCTGTATTTTAAGTAAACTACCTTGCTAAGCACAGTATTAGGATTTTAATCGCTAAATGTTACCATATCACTGAGTTCTGTTTCGTGGTGCGGCACTGCGCGTGTATTTAAGGCATAGGAAAAGTCAGGAGGCAGTCACACCCCTGCAGCCGGGGAGACTTCAGAAAATTCAGTGACCGGCCGGCGGGTGCCAGGGCAGAGGGGTGCGCATCCACAGCGCCCCGCATCCCAGCCACCCACGGCTTCTCCCACACGCAGGCTCCGCGAGATTCACTCCCACGTTCAGCTAGTTGGGGCCCGATTTCCCCACTTTAAATCACGCCTCTTCTCCCCCGTACACCGGGCTGGGACAGCGTCTGAACGCGCCGCTTCGCCATCCTTCCTCCACCACTGCGATACCCACGGCAGGAAGGAGCAGTACCTTCCGCGCCAGCCACCGCGGCTCCTGCAGGGCTGCGGGGGATTAAAACATGGACTTTCTTTACGGAGGGGGTTTCATAAAGGGCCGGGAGCCGGGCCAGCGCCTCGCCTCTGTGCCAAGCAGGGTCTCCCGGCGCCCCGGCGCGGGTTCCAGCGCCCTGCCCCGGGGCGGAGCGGGCGGAGTCAGCGGCCGCCGGCCCGGGGGGAGCGGGGCAGCCCTCCCCGGCCCGGGCTGCGGCTCGTCCACGTGTCGGGGGGATTTAAAAACTTGGGGCAGCGAGCGAGGACATGCCCAGAAGAGCGGCTGGCAGAGCGGCGGCGCCGGGAGCTCCGCGGCCATGGGACACCTGTGCCACCCGCAGCCGCCCGCCGCCGCCCCCCAGCGCAGCCCGAGGAGGGCAGGAGACGGCGCGGCGCTGCCCGGCTCCCCGCTGCTCCTCCTCTTCGTCCTCCTCGCTTCCTCGGCTCCTGCTTGCAGAGGTGAGGATGGTCCCGCTCGCAATCCCTCCTTGCGCCGGCAGCCCCGCGCATTATTCGGGAGCGGGGCGAGGATGCGCTGGAGGGCGCAGCTGCCGGCCTCGGGTGCGGGGATTGGTCTGGAGGGCTTCTTTCCGCGTCCCGGTAGGATTGCTCTATTGCTCGGTCCTGGCAAAACACTCCGGCAGCCTGGGGAATAGGCTTTTGTTAAAGGAGATTTAATTTTAAGTATCATATACTCTGATTTTTAAAAAGTGAGGAAAGGGATGAAACAAGATGCATCACAAAATTGCAGGAAAAACTAGGACCCTCTGGCAGTCAGGCCAACCTGTAGCAATATTTATCAGGTGAGGGATCCTGAAAGTTGCTATTTTTGTAGCAGGGAGCTTTTGTGAAACGTCTAGCGGGCTGTTTAACAAACCATACTCTCTTTTCTACTCTATTTTCCCACCTCAGATTAGCTGTTTACACCTTGTAGAGTAACATTACAAAATGCCGTGCAAGGACTATTTCTACTTTGTTTTTATTATATTTGTGGGATTTGCTTTAGTTGTGAGATTTGTTCTGCTTTGTTGCAGTTTTTTAATATAGGTAATCAAAGAAATCTAATTACAGCATACTTAGTATCATGTTAAAAATAAGTTCTGAAGATGTGGAAGAGGGGAGGGAAGGAAGAACAGCACAATGAAGGCCAATGGCACACAGTATTTCATCACTGTTCTTACACAGATGATTGCCAGGAGCTTGTTTAGGGAGAGCAGTAGAGGAAGGAGAAGATGTAAAAAGTGAGTCCCAGGCTGTGCATCTCACATTCTACTGCCTTGAGAGAAGTTGAATTTCTTAAAGATGGTAGAATTGAAGGATAAGAGAGCAAATGTGTTGTGGACAATGCTGCTTTTGTAGAAGGATTTCCTCCCCCATGTTCTCTTTGAACAGGACTCTTTTCTTCAATAGCACTCACTTCTTTCTCTCTCTCTCTCCTCCCTCTCTCTTCCCTCTCCTCCTTCTCTTTCCTCTCCCTCCTCTGTAGCACCTTTAATTTATTTGGCATTTTTCTTTGAAATTAAACAAATAATTGGAAATCAGTTTCCATGTAATGTGAACAACTCAGAGATTAAAAAAAAAAATCCCACTTCTATATAGTGTGAAATTAAGAGCCCCTCTAATTCTTTTTTGGGGCAAAGCAAGCATCCACAATGATTAGTCACCTTAAGTCCATGCCAGTACAAAAATACGGTTTTGAAATCCATCCCTTAATGCCTGGAACTAACTACTGTTGTGATTATTGTTATTCGGGGTAAATGTAAAACAAATAACATGATGGGCATTTGTATCTTGCTCAATGGACATTCTAGCTAGGTCGACATTCACCTCTTTTTTGCTTAATTTGGTCCAATTATTTAAAAAAATGTGACCACCTGTAATTTTAGACTGCCTGGGAAGTTATAAAATCTCTATAAAACTGAGGTCTTTAAGAACAGTGTATAAACTGGTAAAGTGTGTCTCATGGACAGCAACTTTGGGCAGAGGGATAAATTAGATGACTTTGTAGGGTTTCCTGCAGTGCCAGGCGTGTTCAGACAAAGCATCACCCTCTCCAGCACCAGTTTCCCTCCTGTGGGAGTTACAGCACATCCCCTCACTCCTCAGTGACACTGTGTAGTGTCTAGCGTACCCACAATTCAGTGATGCTCATTTCTGTTATTTATGGAGACTCTAACAATACACTGCTATCAGAAATACACTGCCAGGTAAAATAACAATGTGGTAAGAGTGATATTCTGGACATTGAGTTGGAAGGGGCCCTGCAACAGTGACTTCCAGGTCTGCAGCCTGGGTGGGAAGAGGTAGAGAAAGGAGCTTCCCCACATAAAGCACAGCTTCACTGCATCATTATGCAATTAAGAACACGTTTAATCTACTGAGGTACCAAGCTTTTCCACATCACATATGGAAGGCAGAGGAAACAGAGCCAGTTACACATGTATTGTCTACCAGCTTCTCAAAACACCATGTTCATATCATGGGCGCTATTTATATGCAATTGTACATTACATAGTGCATGTTCAATTCTGCAGCTGTAGCATACAAGAAGGCAAGAAGTAGAGTCCAGATCCTCAACTCACAATGCATGAGCTGGAGGTGTGCAGAGTTTCTCGAGAGAAAGCTCGAGGTTGTAGGCACTGGAATGTGATTTTCTGAGCAGGTCCCAGTGAGACCTAAGTAACTGTTTATTGCTAAGACATGAGTGTCCATATCTGCTGCGAACTTGTGAAGAATTGTCCTGCTGTGTTGCTGAAATACAGCAGGCAAAAACTACCGGACAAACCGCAGAACACCCAGGGTCACCGACTTCCTTGGACCAAGCAGCTCTCGGACTTTGCAGTTAATAGTTGTGCTAGGTATCTCTGACATGGCACACTTACACAAATGACCTTTGCTGTACAGCATTGCTAAGCACAGTTTGTGCTTCCAGGTGCGCCAATGCCATCCCAAGCACTCGAATCAGATGAGGATTTGCAGCTGTTGAAAGAGGTAAGCATCATCTACCATGTGGTATCCTCCTGTTTCTTCTGTGCCCATCCTTGCTACAGTCCCACCTCGCTATCCAGTATTTCTCTTGCACGGAGTTCACCAGTGTTTTCTTCCAGTGTGTCTTCCTGTATGTCTCCTATCCTGACATCAGCAAAGAGGTGAAATATCTAATTTTCCAGATATTCTGAACAGTTGCTTCAGGAGGATGTTGGGACTGAGTGTTGAGATATCATTCTGGGAAGAAATTGTCTTGTCTCGATGGAGAGCTATGTTTGATAACAGCTGTCATTCAACCAGGCAGTCACTGTCAATCGAAGCATCACAGTGTCCCACCTGGTAGTTTGATAGTCTGTACATGATACTCAGGAATTCTTTCAACTCCTCCAGTCTTGCCTCTTGTATCCTCTGTTCTGCATACGAGGCTGGGACACTGTTCAATCCTATCCTAGCCTCTCAATTTACTAGGTAAAGGACAATGTACTGTGTCAATTAGCCCCTCTAACATTTGGCTGCTGATTGGTATCATAACTTCCACTCTTATCTCTGAAACGAACGTTTGTTTTGACTCTGGAGTGTGACGCATGTGTTAACGCAGGCTTCTCCCTGCCCTTTTGGAACAGATGGAGTGGCAGGCCATAACATGTGGAGAGGGTTTATCCTGCAACTTGCATGCCCTGGTGTTGCTGCAACCGTCAACTATTGTGTTGACATTTAATTTAGTAGCTTTTGATAACATTGGAAAGCAAGTGACTCATCACGGGGGCAGATGCAGAGAGTAAACTTCTTCTGATTGAGACCATTACAGGAGACATCCCACTTACTGTCATCTCCCCACAGTTCATACTGGAGATAGTGACTCAAAACCTAACGTATTTCCTGGCACTTGAACGAGCCCTAGTGATATTTGTCTCCTGGGAAAAAAATGGTCTCTTGGGAAGTAAGATCTTAATAACTATAAGGAGTTTTTGAAAACGAGTTATTTACATTCTGGATTTAAAAAGCTGTTTTATACATCTCTGCATGTCTTGATAAGATTTGCTAGCTGTAAGATTTGTCCCTGTGGTGACTGGAAACCAAAACAAAGGTCCTGTTGATTTCAATGGAGAAAATGGTATGCATAAAATTTTGTAAGATTTTGTAATAGAAGCAATATAAAAGTTACCATTAGGGCAACAATTATGCTGGACTGGAAAGGGTCTTAAGAAAGAGATTTAGATATATAGTTATATACCCTAAATCAACCTAATTACTCACTCATACTAGTTCACCAGGGTTTCTCTCTCTCTGCCACTAGTGGATCATTCAGGAGAAACCCTGTCTCTAAATAAATCTAGTATGTTTCAGAAATGGCTGAGTTTATAAATATAAGAACTTTGTAACTAAGTATTTTGTTTCTTTACTTGTCTCTTACTTCCTTTTGTTTCTTTATGTGATTTAACCAACCCCAAGCAACTTGCAATTTTCTACCCTCAGGCCACATTTCTGCGACAGGAGAGAAAATTTTGGGGAAGATGCATAAAAGATAAAAACTATTAATTTTTTTAAAAGGAATTTACAGAAATTGTGGCTTTTTCTCAACCGTCGCTTTGTGTGCAAAGGTTTTAGCTGGAAGATACCATTGTGTTGAACACAAAGCGGTCTCTGGCTTGTTCTGCTTCTGAATTATGGTAGTTCTCTGAGCCAAGTAAATAAACAAACAAAACCCAAACACAAACAATCCCCAAGAGGAAACAGCACTTTTTCTAACATAAGCTTCCAGAATTATTTTAGCTTAATTTTATCTCATTCATTGCTGACTTCTTCCTCTATGCTTTCTTACTCTGAAAGTAGTGAAGCTGAACTAATACACTCAAACACATGCAAGATGAAGGAATAAGAGTATGGAGAGGATGTTACCAACAAAACCTCTTTGAAAAGGGAATTCTGTGAGCTGTTAGTTTTCCCACTATGTCTGCTAATGCTTTCTCACAGATTGTCTCTGGAGAAATGAATCACATCCTGTCCTGAAGTGCTCAGATAAGCATTATTTTTTTTATTTCTTTTTTTTTCCTTCAATGTTTTTGTTGCTAATGAGTGTTGCTTAGGGATTTTCATTTATAATAAAATTGCAAAAACAATTGCATTGCCTGCTCTATCAAAAAAAAACCAAAACCAAACCACTATGTTTTTTATGCAGCCTGTGAACAACATGAGTGGCAGAGATATTTTTTTCGTCTAACACTATCAAATATTACATGGAAAAAAATTAGCGTATACTGATGGAGGTTACTATTGATACAAATTTAAAGTTATTTGATAAAGTTTTAAGTTGCTTATTGTCATCGGTATTAAACTGTGCAACTTCAGTTGCAGTGCTGGAGACTTTTCCTTACAGAATACTCAGAGCTTGAAGCACTGGTAATATTTCTCTGAACTCAAATCCCTTTTATTCCATTTCTTATTCCTTCTCTATTAAAAACTCCACTAAAAATTAGTCAGTATTACGTTATTCTTTCATCTTGGAAAAGAGACAACAGAAGGAGGATGCAATTAATACAAGGTTATGAACCGTAGGGAGAGGCTGGGTAGGAATCACTTGTCCAGTACTTCTTCCAGGACAAGATGATGACAGTACTGAATGAAGACAGCTTTGAAAAGACTGGTGAAGACAAACAGTAGTGGTGTTTCACACAGTGTTTAGGAAACTTCTGGCACTAATTGACTGGTGTTCATAAGATGTGCCAGCACATATCATAATCACTCAAGGGATGCATGTGTCATACACCTGCAGGGATGCTGTAATCCAACTGAAAGAGTCGTGTTTGAGGATTGATCCTTGAATCCCTTGCCTTAGTTTGGTCATTTTTTTCACGGTTTTGTACAATTCAAAGATATTGCAGAAGAGATTCAAGTTCATAGTTCATGCCCCAGATGCTTACAATCATAACTTAAAACATGACTTAATCTGAGAAGTTTGCAATTAAGAGGGGTATGTGGTGGGTAAGGGAATAAAGGTCACAGATAAGTATGTTTGTTCAGATCAAGCAAGTATAAGTTTGTTGTTGTTGTAGTTTTCTTTTTCTATGTGGTTAAGGCTCTTTCCCCCTTTCAATGCAAAGTATTTAATGGAAGGACCTATAAGGATGGCTTACAGTAGACAAGTTTGCCATGCCATTAGCTGCACTTACCTTTTTCTGAAAATATACGTGTTTCATTTGTTTTTATTACTCTGACTTCCTAAAAAAAGTGTGTGAACTCTTACAGATAGATGATGCATGTTCTGCTTACCTGTCCACAAATTCTCAGCCTCAGGTGAGTGAGACAGAGGTAACTCTACTATTTTGATACTGTTTGTTATGTGTAGTAGGATTGGAAATGTGATAACTGAGTTCCTGTTTTCTTTGCATTAGGTGTCCAGTACACTGGAAGAACTTTGTTTTTTGGTCATGGGATTTCTCCAGAAACCACAGGTAACACACAAAAGACTGCTTAGCATTTTTGAAGCCTGATCTCTCACTGTGGCCTTGTATACTATGAATTCTGAGGACCCACTATGCAAAGTGTAGTAGCTGGAAGTATTTCTATCAGTTTTTGCTCTGAAATGCCATGTGCCAGAATGTAACACCTTGTAAAGACAGCATGGATACATCAGTGTTTGGAAAATAATCTCCAGGTTGGGTACAAGGTGTTGGGGGGTTTTTATTTTCTAGATTAAAAAAACTAAGAGTTCTCAATAGACAAAGAAATTTACTTAGGAGAGTCTGGGGATGTACAAGGCAACATCTGTTAAACACATCTAACTCTTCTAGGGCAGAGTAATCAATGCTCTCTACAGAGTTTGAAAGCATTAGTTACATTGATAAGCAAAGACATATAATACATCTGCCTAGGAAGAATAATATTCCAACCCAGTACTGAAAAGATGATGTAATCAAAATTATCCATTGTTCTTTTTATTTTAATGAATAAAAGCCTCTTTACCAACTATTATTCCCACAGGGTTTAGATGAGAAAGACAACACCAAAAGGGTAAGATGTTTTTATATGTCCTACAACCACACTAAAAAAGGCAAGAAAATCATAACACTCTTGCCCTGCTTTGGAGTAAAACCCCACTTTTAATTTTTTCGAACAGTTCTTATTTCATTATTCTAAGACTCATGACTCAGGCAACTCGGACATCATGGTAAGTGGCATAGCACCTCTTTGTGAGTGAGTAAATGTGTGCTTGTATGTAAAACCAGGGCAGTATTCCTTTAAGCAGTAGTGTCTCCAACAGTATAGCAGGCTCAGGACTGGGCTGAGCTTTTAAACTTTTGCTTGTATAGAGTACAGGTGGTGTTTTAATAATATGGGAGAGGATCATCAGTACTGTACAGGTGTGGAAAGAAAAATCTAACAAACTCAACCAAACATTCATGGAATCCCACCTGAATCTTAATCCTGTAGTTTCCAATTTTAAGAATGAGATCAAATACTTTTTTCAGGTATTAGAGCATAGCACATGCAGTGAAACAATGTGGACTTACAGGAGCTGAGAATATGACCATAATTATTAGATACTGTTGAAGCATTTTTATTAATTATTAATTAAACTGTATTAATTCATTTGCACGTGTCATAAATATGCAGCAGGCAAAATAGTATTTAAGTCTCACTTGGACTTTGGATTATATTTTGAATGAAAAATATAGTTTAAACCATGGCCAAAAATTGTTGCTGTAAAAGTATTCTTATAAACCTACAAGTCAAGTACATGTGCTCCATTCTCGCTGTTGAAGTGCAAACATACTCTGTTATCTGTGTGCATCTGTGCACCATAGGATTTTGAGAAAATTAAACATACTCATATTTTCTTGTTTCTTAACAATCATTCTTACATGCCAATGTCCATTTTTGCCTTGTTCTTTACATTTCTCCAGAAATATGTGGTGTATTTCCTAGAAAGTTATATCGCACATATTGGCGTCAATGTTTTCATGCTAGAGCTGCTTTGGAGGCTTTAGTGGTAATTAAGGCACAGTGAAATGAGCGATTTCTGCTGCTGCTCCTGCTTAAAAGGTCACTGCATTCCACTGCACCACCATCCTGAACACCTTTGCCACAGCCCCCAGAGATTACCGCTTTCTCACTTCCTCACTTCTTTTGGTTTAGCTGTTCAGATGACTATTTGCTAGCCATTCTCAGAGGTACTAACTTAGGTGAGATCTATCATTCCTCAGCTTTACAACCTTTCTCCACTAGCTGCAAGACAGAGCCCAAATGGACAGCTGGGATGTCCATTAACTCCTTCACTCACATCAGACTCCTACTTTTTTTAGGTATTATGACCCCATATTACCTACCTTAGGGAGATAGTGCAAAATTGGCTACAAATAAGCAATTTTTTTTTACCTATTAAGTACAATAACACTTTGTAACTCTGTTTACTCCGTATATTACAATTCTCTTAATTGCATTACTTTTCTAAGAAGTATTGTGTCAAAAATGCATTATTTTTTAAATTACATTTATATGAGTTGAAGGTTTAAATTGGTTAATGGAACACAGGTTTTTACACTTTATTTCTCCCTGTGGATCTCTCTCCAAAATCCCACATAGTTTTATTTTTCCAGGGTGAGCACTTAGGCTGCACACAATGCCACTGTGCATAAGTAGGCTGCCTGCAAGCTTAAAGTCTTGTTGAACACAAGGAATTTCATGATCAGAGCTTAAATAGACTAACCAGTGCCAAGGTTACAAATGTCACTTGAGAATGGATTTCTACTGTACACTGTTCTCTAGCAAAAAAAAAAATTGTTGGCATTTATTTTGAAGTAAAATGAGCTTTTCAGTGCAACAGAGGTTGAAGTTGCTAACTTTCATAGTAGAAAATTGTAGAAGTGTTAGTAGGAATACTGTATGGAAATATTCTCACTACCACTCATAGAGACTAATCAAAGTTTGAATAATTCCAGGAGTCTGTAAAAGGTTCTGAACTTTCGTTTAGTAAAGGTGAGGACACATAGCTTTCCCCTCCATCACTCTGTGTAGTGTAAATATAAATGCTGATACCTGTTTGTTGTCAAGTCTAAATGTTAAAAAAAAAAAAGGTTTTCGATAATAAGTTTTTCAGTCTTCAGTCCTTTTTTGGTGCATGTTTGGTCCATAAACCAGTACTGGAGAAAGAGACTTTTTTTGCATCATGAGGGCCAAATGTCACTGTTGCTCATGTGTGTGTGTTCGTGTCCTCTCAGTCGTCTGTCCTGCATCCTTTACTGCAACTCGTTCCTCAGCTTAATGAGAGAAGACTGAAGAGACACAAACTGGACGTATGTAAACTTAAACTCTGCATGCTTGTGTTCTCACACTTTGTGATTCATTAGCTTTTCTAAAAATGCCCTTGTAGACCTTTCTGCTTATATATTTTGATTGGACTACCCAAATCTCAGTGTCACAGAATGTGCTTCAGGAAGGGTTATCTTGCTGCTGATCTTTATTCCTCCTCCTATTGGGAAGAAAAACAGAACCTGCTGTACATAAACACATCCACCTCTCTCCCTGACTAGATAAGGAATTGAAAATGTGGATGGTGAAGGAGAAAACATGCTCTATTAAATTCATTCTTTCTTCCTAATATGGACACCTGATTTTTTCATAGCTTTGATTCCTCTTGAGCTACAGCTTGCCTGATAGGATATATTTAAGAAGACTCAAGCATTTTCTTGGCAAGTCAATCTAAGAGACTGAGCAAAATACCTTCTAGAGGGCAGGCATTGAAATAAAACTCTGAGTAATCATACATCTTCATGAATACATATTTTTCCGTGTACATATATACATGCAGGTTTGTGAATAAACATGCGTATTTATTACGGCAGGTATTTATTTTTTTTAACATCTCCAAACCCGTGGAAGTTTAGAAGGCGGGTGTTACAAAAATGACAGATTCTTAATTTCAGCTGTTTTCTAATATCAAACTTCTGACATGGACTCAAACAAGAACATGTAATCTTTAAGAAGTGTCTGGCTGTAGGAGGAAAATGACATTAACATAAATCACAATTTCTCACTAGTAGTTGTATTCTTGTTTCCTTTTATGTTCTAGATTAATTTCTTAATCTTGCAACAGCTGCCTATTTTGTTCCTGTTTTCAGTTTTGTTCCTGTTTTCAGTTTTGTTCACACATTGAATAGAAAAAGTAGAAAAAAATGACATATGAAATCTTAAGACTCAAATGGCAATGTACAGAAAAAAAAATTATCCTTTTGAAATATAAGAAAATTATAGTAGTGATCAGATTATGAATCCAGCATGGGTATTTCAAACCCAGGTAATGCTAGAATGAGAAGAACAATAGAAACAAAAATCATACCGATATTTTACGTACAGCAAGAAACTGAATATAAGGCTATTGGTGAACCGAAGTCAGAATTAAAATCAAGACTCAAAAATTATGTATAGTTTAAACTCTACTTCCTTTGAAAACTTCCCTGGATTGAATATACTTCTGTAGTTTGGAAATGATGGAAGTCATCCTGTTTTACGTAATTGTCACAGCATTAGAATAGAGCATGGAGTGATTCCTTTCTATGACACTTCACCTTGTGATATTTACCCAGAGATCACAACACCCCAGTTTTTAGTTGAGAAATACTCTCAATCGCTAAAAAAAAGCCATCTACATTTTGTGTTCTGGTGAGCATAACACTGAGACTGTTTTGTTTCTCAAATCGACTGTCTCCCTATCTGCAGGACAGACACATCCCTCCTACCTGATACTAACAGAAGCAAATAAAATACTGTGATTAAGCTTATGTGTTCTCTAGTCATGAAGGTCTCATTAAAGCAACTGGATACTTCATGCTTTGTAATTGTTACATTTAAATGGAATTTCTATTTTCTTCATCATTTGTTACCCTCCTTGCTGTATGGATCACTAGGCAGTTGTTTCACCCTGTGTGCAGGATGGACAGGATCACTATCAGAAGCACTGCTGTTTGGGAGTTAATGTGAGAGGGGTGGTTATGGTACATCTTTGGGAACAGTCTGGGCTCTCATTCCTGGGAGCAGCCCAAGTATTTCTGATATTTAAGCCTTGCATTGTTGTCCTCCTGCAAGATGCAGAAAGCAACTCTACTTTATCTGTAGAGACTCTGCTACCACGAAGACACTCTGGTTGTGCCTGGGTAATGAAACATGGAAAATCAGAGGCAAAGGCTGGTCATCATTTCTAGTACCATTCTAAAGCAATCTGAGCTGAGCTAAAACCTCAGGTGGAATTTGGCCCCATCCATATGTTTTCTGCTATTTCTACATGACAACATAAACTTCTTGTTACTGACATGGAGAAATGCACATAAAGCATTGAAGGAGTAAGACTGTATGTAACACTGAAGAAATACTTTTTATATGTACATAAACAACCTCCCTGTATGTATTAATTTACAGCTGCAGATATAATTTAGAATACTTTTTTTTTCAGGAAGAACTTCAAGGACCTGGAGTGATTCAAAGCAGAGGCTACTTTTTCTACAGGGTATGGTTTGTTTGATTTTTTTAGTTTTATTTTGTGGTGAGAGTTACCAAAAAAAACAAACAAAAAACCAACACCACCACCAACAAAAAAAAAGTAGAGAAGCCACTGAATTACAGAAAGAATTACTGTGATTGAGGAAACTTTTTTTCAATAACAGCATTCCACCCTAGAGGACTTCTCCAGGCCTACTCCTGACATTTTCCTGGATTAAAATAAAGGCATAGTAGGAATTTTTTTTTAATCATATACCTAGGTTTGTGTATGCATGATACCACGCTACACCTTAAGCAGTTGCTGGTTATTTTGTATCTAATTCTACTTAAATAAGAAAATGGCTAATGGCTATAAATAAGAATGTGGCTAGGGTTGTATTTGACAATCTTAAAGGTCTTTTTTGCAACCTAAATTATTCTATAGTTCTAATGAAAAAAACACAGGTTTGTATAGTTACATTTATTATCTACAAGGCTTGGATCTTTAGAGTTATCATGACAGGCCAGAGTTATGGGTGATACTAACATTGGTGCATTCATGCTTCCAGAGTAAAAGGCAAATCCTTATTAAGCCCAAGAAGAAATTTTTTATCAGCTTTCGCAGAAGTTGTATCAAGTCCCTCACTAGTGCAAAATACTTCTGAAAAATACCACAGTGAAAAGGGAAAAAGTCTGCCTATATCGAAGAATACGGTCTAAAAAGAAAATCTGAGAGTGACATGTATTTGTTTGTTAATAGCAGCAAACACTTACAATGCAGTAATAACAACAATCAGAAAGCACATTTTAAGAAAATGCAAAAAGAATAAGGATCACTCTTGAAGTGACTTTTTACAGCTTTTTCCCCCTTATAAAATCATAGGGGATAGGCAAGATAGATGATTCATTCTTCAATTAATATGCAGTAAATTTTAGTGTATAATTCTCCTCCAGAGGTAGATATAGATTAAACAATAACTTATCTCAGGTCTATCTTTGATGATAATCACAATGACACTACTGAGAAATTTATGAATTTCTATACACACCAAGCTGTTTGGGGCTTTGTTACTAAATTCTGTCAGTTTTATAGAGCATTTACTGAATATTTGTCTTTCAGCCACGTAATGGAAGGAGATCAGTGGATTTTCGCTAAGGAGGTATTTATTTAATGCTTTTAATCATGATCTACATGTAAATTAGTTCATTTTTATCCAAGTAGACCACAGTATTTTTGTTGAGAAGTTGTCTCAGAAAGCCTTTAACTGTGTAATCGACTTAGATTTCCACCCACAAACTTCTCCCAGATGTGTTAAATACACTTATCTTCAGATGAAGTGAACAGCAGCTGTAGGTACTCAGTTCCCAGAACAGAGAGCACAGAGGTGTTTCAGGCAGCAAGAAATGGAAAATATCCCACGTTTGTAAACAATTTGGGAAGTACTGATGATGATAAGTCTATCTAAGAAATAACTGAGTCAACAACTTGTCAAATGAATGCTGAGAAGTAAATTGACATCCTGAAGGTAATCCCCTCATCTTACAAAGATAAAAAACTCACACTGAAACTAAGTGCAAACTCCAGGATTTAATATCAGTGCATTCAACTATTTGGAGAGACATAAAAATGTAGACCAATATTATAATGCTCTCTTTTCTAATGTATTTTATACTGCCTTCATATTGTAAGTGTTATGTCCAGCTTAGTGTTATAGCAACAGCTAATGCTTTATCTTATTTTTCAGGATTATAGATTCCTGACTTAGAACTAAAACTGCAGGAATGCTGAGTACATGGACATACTGTTTTCCTTACAATAATTATCCATTATTAATGTACAACTAGAAATCACTTGAATGTAAATGTTCTTAAACCAGATTCTGTTAAGGTCTTTACTTTCTTGATTATATTAAAAGCATATTAAAATTATTTGTTTCCTAGTGTTATGATGTTTACAACCACATGTAATTCAACTATAAAAGAGTCAGTGTTTGCTTGCAACAGACGTTGCCTCTAACAACACTGTTAAGCAAATTTTACCTTCTAAATAAAGGTCCTCAGCCAGAGAGTTGTTTTAATGAGAATGTTTGCAATATAGACTACTGCATTTTTTCCAGAATACATTGTGATTTGTGTTTCATTGGCTGGAAAAAAAAAGACAAGAATCCCTTTTCCCTTAATAAAAGGAACCTGAACAAGTTGCATGTTTGGAAGAAATATCTTGACTTTAATTCAACTGAAATATAATGGCATCTTTTCTTAGCCATTAAGATCACAGATGCACTATGGTTCTTATACAGAAGAAGATTTAATTGCAACTGGGATTACAGTTCACTTGAAAACTCAACTGCTTTTGATGGAGACTGAAAGAAACTCTACTCAGAAGCACAAGTTAGCCTCACAATCTTCCCAGCTTCCCTCTCAGAGTTTATTTTCACACCAGAATTGTGTTAAATGATGTTGTTGAGGTTGTAATTATATTGAAAGTAACTAATCATTCAGAACTAGATGATCTTTAAGGTCCCTTCCAACCCAAACCATTCTATGCTTCTATGGTTCAGTTTAGAAGTGGACTGAAGTTTTTAACATTGTATTGGCTGGTCGTGGCTTGAATTGGCCTCAGCATTACTACTCCTGCTTCTGCAATTGCAGATGAGCAATGAAACTTCAGGAAGTAGCTGGAAAAATTACGGCCTTAGAGGAAGCCAAATTGAGAAGACCGTTTCCTCTTCTTTCCCACTTGTTTTTGCTCTGCAGTTCACTGTGTCTCCAGTCGAACTGGCACGATTATTTGTGAACAGAGGATCTAGTTAAGTATGACCCCTGCTCAGAATTTGTGCAGGACCTGCTGCAAAATGCCTTTTATTTTGTATTGTATTAAACTAGGTTATTGTTTTAAGCTTATCCCTGAAGTGCCTTACACTACATAGCTGACAGCTTCCTCTCCAGCAGGCAGGATGTCAGCAGCCCACGGCTGATGGGCAGGGCAGGGAGCGGGGTGGCCGCCTTTGGTCACCCCAAACCACCACCTGGAGCAGGCCAGAATGAGAGATTTTGGAAGTCTTCCTCCAAAAGAAAAACTGAAAGATGAAATTGAAGAAATAGTTTTGCACTTGCAGAAAGAAGCACAAAGCAAGTAAGATTAAACGCACGTGCCATTAATATAGCAAATTTTGAAAAGTGGGTGTATTTTTAATAATCAACACTTCTTATAACAAAATTTATTCAATATTTATGGTTTAATTTTAATTATTTTCACTTGTTTATTTTAAAAAGGATTCTGAATTAAACATACAATGCAGTTAGTGCCAAGCAGTATGACATCTAACATATACAGATAACTAACATACATAATTTCATAAAGGAGCCTATCAGTGTAAGCAAGATTACCATTCTGAATTATTGGTAGCAGTCCACTCCTGTATTTCTTTATTTTCCTGTATAGTTTTAGTCAAATAAAGTCCTTTTTTTTTCCCTCTCTCTTACCCAGAGTTATGGTAAAGTTAACTAATTTCTGAAATAAATATATTTTTTTCTTTAATTAGTTCCACATCTGGTTATTACTTTTCATACATTTAAAGTGTTTGGTGACTCTGGAGAACAAAAGGTGGCCTTCTTTTGTTTGTTTGCTTGTTTTGGTTTGGGTTTTTTGTGTTTCTAGTGAAACCATATGAATGAATGAATCTGGAAGAACTAAAGGAAGCTGAAGGTGGCTTTGGCGAGTCTGATAGGAAAGCTATTGATATGTACAGGTGTAGTGAGATATATCTATCCAGATTAGCAATGCACATGCCACTATTGTACATGTACATGCTCCTAAAAAATAAACTCAGAATCTTTCGGATAGTAATGTCTGCTGACTGACAGAACTGCCTTTTTCCACTTTCTACTCTTCTGACACCAGATAGCACTCACATTACTGTCCTACTTCTTTTTGATTGCCAGTGGCACAGAGAAACAGTTTACACCACATTTTGCTTTGATATTCTGTTAGAACAAAATTATTTACCCTGAAAGCTGGATATTTAAAAGAAAGTGTTGAAGAGACCACAGTGGAAACCACTGTTACACATCCTCAGTTGAGCTGAAGATACATTGGGCCACCGTGTGCTTGGAGGTGTTGCACGTTTGAAGTGTTATATTCTCAACATTTATCTAAGCAGATCCCATTCCCTGTCTGCCTGATTAAACGGTACCCCTCACCTTTCCACACTAAAGACAACTCTGTCACACTAAAGACACTTTCTGGTAGTGCTTAGGACTTTGTGCAAAGGTGATAAATGTTCAAAGAAAGAAATTCTGAATCCCATTTTCTCTCTTCTATTTTGGATAGAGTTTTCTGTGCATTTCAAGCCAGAAAGAATGGACAGTTGGTTGTGTGTATCCCTTTTCTCTCATGTGGCACAAGAAAAATAGGAAAAACAAGATCTCAACATACATGGCTCCAGCTTTGTGATAGATAATGTTTTGCATATGGGGTACGTGCCACCTATATGAGGATGGCATGACATTAAAGAAGAACACTGTATTTTAGTGCTGGAATCAAACTGTTCAGAATTTTTAACTGATTAAGTAATTAACTTGACTATTATGAGCAACATATATTTCTGCTTCTAGCATAGCACTCATTTCTGGTACAATATGGTTTCTAAATATATTACTGTAATAAAAATGCAATTTATTATGAATTACTATAGTAATCACTATAGTTTCACTATATCATACATTAAAATTTCTGTTCTGTAAAGGTGGTAGCTGCAGAACCACAGAATCACAGAACGGGTCAGGCTGGGAGGGACCACAGTGGTCATCCCATCCAACACCCCTGCTCCAGCAGGGTCATTCCAGAGCACACGGCACAGCATTGCATGCAGACTGTTCTTGAGTATCTCCAGTGAGGGAGACTCCACAGCCTCTCTGGACAATCTGTTCTAGAGTGTGGTCACCCACACAGTAAAGAAGTTCTCCGTATTCAAGTGGAACTTCCTGTGCATCAGTTTCTGCCCATTGTCTCTTCTGCTATTGCTTGGCACCGCTGAGAAGAACCTGGCTCCATCCTCTGACATCCTCCCTGCAAATACTTACAAACATTGATGAGGTCCCCTCTCAGTTTTCTCCTCTTGAGGCTGAACAGGCCAGCTCCCTCAGCCTTTCCTCATGAGAGATGCTCAGTCAATTAACTTGTGTGGTTTTAAAAGCCAGCTGTGGATCCCTAATAAACAGCTATTGTGTTTGGTTTGCCTTTTATTCAAGGTAGATTTTAACGGCTTTTCTATTTCTTACTTCATGAAAATGTTCGTTTGAAGTTTATACTGAAGGAATGCTCAGGGGAGACCAAATCAATGTCTATAAATACCTGAATGGAGGGTATAAAGCAAACAGAGCCAAGGTGTTTCCAGTGGTGCCCCATGACAGGACCAGAGGCAGTGGGCACAAACTGAAACGCTGGAGGTTCCCTCCGAATATCAGGAAACACTTTCTTACTTGTGAGGGTGACCAAGCACTGAAATGTTTCGTAGTCTTCTTCCTTGGTGATGTTCAGAAGCTGTCTGGACATGGGTCTGGACATTCTGCTCAAGGTTGATGCTACTTGAGCAGCAGGGCTGAATCAAGTGACATCCCTTCCAAGCCCAGCCACGCTGCAATTCTGGAATTCTGTGATGTACAGCACACTGCTCTTAGGCATAACTATGACACAATCAACCTTATTCAACTATTTAATAGGAGTACACAATCATTTTACTTACAGTACCATACAGAGTCAATGTGTTTATGAATTCGGGTTCAGAAATCTTTGGCACCTTGTACCAAGACTTAGCAGTTGCTATACCAGACATTCACGCATATACTTTTGTACATATTTTACAAGGTATTCTTCTGAGTTCTGGACAGCATTGTTTTCTAACTAAGAAAAATGAGACATGCAGTTTACACAAAATAAAAAAGCTAATGTGATCAAAATATTTCCTCTGTCTAGATTCTACCTGTACTTACTGCTGTTGCATTGTCAAAATGACTAAAATAATTCTAGAACTATGTATCTAGTGCTGTATTCTCAGAGAAAGAAAATAATTCACATAAATATGTGGAATTTGTGAACCGAAATTATCATATATTGTTGCTAGACTATAATAACACTGTACATATATTATTTAATTTTTTATTTTGTGAAAAGCAATTCTACAGTGGCTTTCAGTTAGTGTAATTAATAGCTGCTTTTAGTTCAACAAATTTCAGTAAAGCATTTTCCTTTTCTACCTTGCAAATATTTTTACAGATGAAGACTGCCATCTACTGATTTTACATTTCAGTTTTCATCAATTATTTTAAAACTGTCTGGTAAATACTACTATAGCTACTGTAATTCCTCCTTAAACTAATCTCATTTTCAGAATCACACAAATATTTAGTACCTGCTCTAATGTTTTCTTGCTTCATCTCAAATGATAAATGCTTGTACAATCTGTTTGTTACTCAAGTTTCCCAAATCTGAGACTGATGAATTAAGAAAATTAATTTTAATGTTATATTATTGAATAAAGATTGGCATAGAAGCCTTTCTAGCTCTAAAATTATAAGACCTCAAGCTCAAGAATTACTCAAATAATTTAAGTAATTGAGATGCACTAGATATTATTTTAAAATGCATGTAAAATGTTCCAAAGATGCTTATTATTATTTTTACTTTCTAATTAGGCAGCAACACTTGCAGGAATGGAAATGTCTTCAGAGGAGGCAAAAGTATGGGAAACTAAGAGAAAGTTGTGGAAAGCAGTATGCAAAAGAAGTTTACAAATGCTGCAGAGGATGTTTGGGTTATAATTTATCTTTATTGGTCAAGGTAATTACACTCTTGTGTAAGATGTAGAATACTTCAATACAAAGAATTGCACTGGTAATTAAAAAACAATACCTAGAAAAATTAAATACAAGAGACTAATGAAATAGCAATTTTTCGGAAGCAATGGAATCATAGAGCATCTGACCTCCTCGATTTGTTAATTCACTTTGTGAGAGTTAATCGTTCACTTTTGTTCAAATACATGAAAGATTTATTTTGCTGTTTGTGCTTGTCACCATGCATGTAACCTTACTGAGATCTCTGAATTTCACTGAGAAAGTGGTGTCCACTGTTTGTTTGGAGATTGTTTTCTCAGTGGGAGTGGTCTAACAGGATTATTCTACCTTTTTTCCACTTTGACTTGAACAAATCAAAAGCCCATCAGGAGAAGTCCCAGTTATGTAAACTGAGGAAAGCTAGGGGACTCGTAAGTTTATCGGTTGTCCTATAAATTCTCTCATGGTAGCAGAAGTTGTGACAGCAGAAATGTCAAAGGACTCCCATGATTAGTTCTGTGTATGTTAGCAACTCTATTAGGTGTTTTTGAAAAGCACTGAGAATTAGTATGGAATGTTTAATCATTTTTTAGATTCAGAGCAGTCTTCTCTTTTCCTTCTTTTTAAGTTTTTTGGTAGAGAGTTTCTTCTCAATTGTCAAGAATCAATTATTTTTTTCCAGGAGCAAAAGGAATAGGACAATCAAATGAAATTGTTAGAATTACAGTAATTTAAATTTAAAGATCTGAAGAAAGAAAATAGCAGCCTTTCTTAATTTTCATTTGATTTCCATTATGGAGAACAAATTCTGCAATTTACCACTGCATAAAGAAGAATCTCTGAGGAAACTTGTAATCCCTTAGGAATGATTATGAGTATCCCCAAACTCCCTCATAGCTATTAACAAAACTGGCTCACCTGCCTTTGACCTCCAAGGTCCACAGGCCACACCAGCTGATTTAACTTCAGTCAGATACAAAAGATCCTAGTTACTCCAAGGTTAATGGGCTGGAGGGGGACAAGGAAAACCCTGGTGCTTTTGGGATATTCTGTGTCTTGAGTTTTTTTCATTCATTGATTGATTGGTTGGTTTTTTGAGGTTTATATAGTGACTGTATTGTAAATAGTGACTATGAAAGTAATGAACATGGTAAGGTATGGTAAAAGTAAGAATATTGAAAGGTTTCCCCGATGTCATTTAAGGAATGGAGAAGCATTTAAATGTTAAACTGAAATCTAGTTTAAATATATTAAAGTAAAATGTATGTTACAGATTCAAAAATCTCATTTAAACTCTACAATGGACAAAACCAGTTTTAAAAACTTAGTGAGGAATGAAACTGAGGCACAGTGCTTGATGTGTCTGGTAGTTTTAATGACATATTTTGTAAACTGTGCCTCCTATGTATTTTTACTTGAACAGCTCTTTAAATCACGATAATCTTAGAAGAAGCTAAATAAAATTTGTCCTGCAATTCTTATAACAAATTAAAGTAGAAGCAGACTATAGGAAAAGGTACATGTATTCTTCAAAGGCTTTAATAACTTCAGTTATTTTACAAATCGTTTACAGCAGAAGTGTCATCATATTTCCTCATTATTTTCTAGTATCCCAGTGTGCTTACTGGTTAATGAACACCTCAACCTGCTGGCCCAAAAGTTTCCAGAAGGCAAGTTTCCCAAAGCCATTGTAAACTGCTGCATTCAGAATTATCAGGACAGGTATTTACCCACAAACTTGTGTATAAACTGGTGAAACACAAGGCAGGTTCATTGGAATAGCTGAATTTTGGGGGAATGTATCTGAAAGTGGAAGGTATGAGAAATACTTTTAAATAATTCACACTATGAAAAATTTTTATGTTGTTTATAATCATTAGATCTAAAGGCCACTTCTTAAAGGTTGAAAAGGTATCTGATTATTTTTGAAGGGAGAAAAAGATCTGAAAAAAGCAAAGAATTTGTATACAATTTATGTAATTCTGTGGTAGAATTTTGCCTAAGCATGAGTATTTTGCAATTTCATGGTTAGATATTTTACTGAGATAAAGCTGGGTTGGCTCTAATTTTTGTTGTTGTTGAGATGTATCTTGGTCTTTATTAAAAGTCAGCTCCTTTTTCTCCTGTGAGGATTTATTGCAATATCAGAATAAATTGGTACTTGTTATTACAGCAGAAGTTGGACAATACAAAAACCAGTGATGTGATGAAGACATGTATTGCTTGAAAAAATTTTAATTAAGATCATGTGTTCTGACATAAGTTAGTTCAAATATGGTTTTCCACCTCTTTGGTAAGCCTACTGGTAGATATCTACTGGCAGATACCACTGCTGGAAGCTTTTATTTTGCAGATTCAAGGAGATAACTAGTAGACACATTTCACGGACAATGGCTTATCTGCGGTTATCTGCCACTTCAAACTAGAACGCTAGCTAGTAGTTTTAAATGTAAATAGGTCATCAGGGACTTCAGCTACGGTTGCACAGTCCCTCCAAGAATCAAAGCTGGCTGCTATAAAAGTAGCATTGCCAGCCTCCCTCCCACTACTGAGGCTGCTGCAAGGGACACAGGCACAGCGTGTGACAGTGGCAGCAGATGCGACAGGAAAAGAGCCAAACCTCCCCTTCGGTGACCCTGTCTTTGTCCAAGCAAAGTGACCACACGGTTGTAGTTACAGCCACCAGATGTGACAGAGCAGCAGCAAAATCCAAGGTCACCTGCAGGTTAAAACCAGATGTTTCTGGTGCTGAGTCAGTTATTCTGTTTGGAAGAAAAGGCTCCAGGAATGTTAGCCAACCTTACTTTAGAAGGATTATGTGGATCGTGACAGGCTTCCAAGCCAACATCCACTCATTTTAGTATTCTGGAGTGATGTGAAATTTAGCCTCAAAACCAGTTTTCTCGAACAGATCCTCTCTTGAATAGGCCACTGTGGATCAAAAAGGAACACACTGAGCAGGTGGTTGTTCTGTGGCCCTGAAGTGTATCCCATGCAGGATGGCGGTGGCATTTCTGTAGGAAACATGGCTATAGTTAATGGAAGTGCACTGGAAATTTCTGCATTTCTGGCCAATCCAGTCCCATCATTCACGAATTCACGAAAGAGCTGCTGCTCCTAATTTGGCATTGTTTAACAGTTATGTTGACTATCATTATACAGCAAACACACTCATGACAAGAACAGAGCAATAGTATTTCTAGGAGGAGAATAATTTCNGCTCTCACATAGCTTGTGTGAGTGAAACAGAACTATCATTACACAGTAAACACACTGATGACAAGCACAGAGCAATACTATTTCTAGGAGGAGAATAATTTCATAAAACCACCACACTATCTCTAGGCTGTTCATTCAGGATCCTATAAAATACTTCGAAAAGAGAAGTAGCATTAAAAAAATTACCTTGCTTAGGCCACAGCTTTGGCAGAAAATGCAAATATGTGTCATTTCCACAGCTGTGTTGCCTGTTTCAATCTTGTCAAAGAATAATATGTTATGGCAACATTGCAGTAAGTAGGTGTTATGCTCCCATTCATGCAAGGTGTGAAGAGATCTCTACTTTTTCTGAAGAATTAACACTAAACATCTTTTGGCAAATTTGATAGACACAGCCTGATGTTATTTTTAGCCTCCTGGTTTCTTTGCCATATTCTAGTTCTGATAATTACACATTTTGCTGAAAATATTCCCGCATTTTCTCCTGGATGTTCCACTCCTGCTGTACGCTATTATCTCAGCTATGTTTCATCATAAGAGTGTTACCCTTTGAACGAATAATAATATTGTTAGTTTTCCTTATGTCCCATTTTCCTTAACTGAAAGGTAGAATTAGAATATTATGAATGAGTAACAAAAGTAAGTGTTTCTACTAATGCTTTTCAGAATTCTTCCAGTGGAAAAGCTCATGGTTAGCTCTTTGGGAGCATCACTGGTAAAGAAACTCCTGTCCCTACAGTATCTTTGCACGAGACTTTGGTCACAATTGTGAATCGAATGGGGAAAATGAACCACCTGGAAAGTAACCCAGAAAGGAAATCCATGACAATTTGCAGTCAAGTTCTTTATTTCATTCTAGACACAAACACGACTTAAACTTCTGCAGATACTTTTAGATACATTGTTATTCAGGTATCAACCTAAAAATAAAATCCTTATAACTGAGAGAAAAAATTGGGATTACTTACGCAATATTGCTCCTAAGCGTTTTATTTTACAGAGAACGGTTCGCCGCAATGTTCTGCTGCAGGCGTAACAGGTTTATGTTTAAATAATCGCCGCGTATTTCTCGAATGGTATTAAAAGCCTCGTACACACAGAAGGGCTGAGGCAAACACGTTCTCTGCCGCCCTGGGAAGTTTCACCTGTTTATACACAGGAAAGAAGAATCCACAGACCACTGCCAGGACGGATTCCTTGAACCCGTAAATACCTCGGGAGGCATTTCCCGGAGAGCACCCGGGACGCCGCTTGTTCCGCTTTGGGAATGCGCGTGTGACCGCGACCCGCGCCTGGTTCTCCGTGCCGGTGGGGAAGCGTTTCCGTTTAGCGGAGCCCCTTCGGCGGGCTCGGCCGGAGGCTCTGCGCCTGCAGCACGGTGCCCGCAGCCCCGCAGCCCCGCTGCCCGCCCGGCGCCGCGCCGCCGCCATTTCCCCCGGGCGCGGGGTGAGGTGAGGCGAGGTGAGCCGAGGTCAGGGAGGCGCGCGCCCACCGCGCCTGCGCAGCACGCGAACACCCCCCC
>VZTG01006405.1:557329-632238 GCA_013397845.1 Melanocharis versteri
GGCGAGAGCGTGCCCCGCGCTCTCCCTGCGGCAGGTGGGCTGCGGGGTTGCGTAGGCACTTCGTAGGCTTTTTTTTTTATCCTTTTTATTTTTGGTTCCGATAACTTTATTGCGATAGCTGCAGCGTGTTCACGCTCTTAAAACCTGACGGATTCTCAGTAGCCCCCGGTCCTTTTTCGAGTTACTGCGGCCTTAAAGTCAGTGTGTTAAATACTCCGTGCATGCTGGTGTGAAATACGACCAGCGAGGGACTGGAAATCCGTGGTCCTTCAATTTTGTGTTTGGTTTAAGGTGGATCAGGATTTCTGGTTGGTTTCACTTTCAAATTCCAGCTACTTTAGGCCTCGATATACATTGGAAATATTTTTTTTTCCCATGAGGAGGAGTGCTTGTGAATTAATCAAACATATTTACAATGAGATTTTTGTCAGGCCGTTGTTTTCCTGTGCTGGTAAGAGTTAGCCTACCAAGAGGCACAGGGAAAGTCAGGTATGGTTTTGGCTGGAATATGAAACGGCATGTAGAGGCAGAGTGGGTGGTCATAGAACCTGATCCTCTAAATCCTTAAAGTAAGTATTTTTTCCTAAATGACCTCTTAAATGACTGGTTGACAAGCAGTGCTTTTGGTTGCAGTATTGACTTGACCTGGCCTGCCTCTTCCTTGCTCTAGCTGCACCAGCACAACGGTTCGTGGAATTGTGTCCCGTAACTAGCTTGAGGAAATGATCCAGATTAAAATTAACTACCTTGGTTTTATGTTTTTTTTTCTTTCTTCTTAATGTGGTTGTATTTAACCTATATAATTTCTCGGGCTAACAGGTGTGTCAGGAGGCAGGAGGATTGTTTAAGCAAATACCCTAGTGAAAGAAGTACTTGAGAAACACACCTCGACTGTGGTAGTCCTGGCAAAGTTCAGTATGAGCAGTTGCAGTTGTTTCACAATGTTCGGTTTTACAGAAATAATACTGACTTTATTTATAAATATCTGTGGGGTTTGGGCCTGTTATTTGAAATTTAACAACATTTGATTGTTGTAATAGAGGGATTCTACTTGAAAGTAACTCTGCTTTTTATTTTTTTTTAATTAAACAATTAATTTTGATATGTATCCATTTAAGATACTTCCTCAAACTCGTTACAGACACTGCTTTCAGATTACCAGACATAATGTATTTGGTCTGGATTCTTTTTGTAGAATATGGCAACTTTTTCTGAGAATTTTGTTGGTAAGGCAAAGGTTACTGCTTCTTAACAAACAATTCAAACAGGGAAAAAACTCCCAAACTTCCGGGTTGATATTTAATAGTTTAAGGTGCCATTCAGCCATGTCTTGTTTTTTATTTCTTCCGCTTCATGTTCTTACATGGAAAAGTTTAACACATTTAGGCAAAATAAAAGAATGTAAGGAAAGCAGTGTTTTCATTGCTAATGCTTTTCTAAGGACCCCAAAACCTCTGCTGTAGGTAACTTTACTCTCTTTGTACTAAGCAATTTAAAAACTGAGTGGTAATTACCTTAAATTTAATTTGTAGTGTTGGTTAATTAGCTTCTTAGTATAGGATTTCACAGAAGTCATGAATCTTCGTCGTTGGATTGGTCTTGCAAAAGAAATTGCTGCTTTTAAGGGCTTTGAGCTTTTGCCTTTTTTTTTTCCCCATTTTAAATTTCTGCAAAAAGTTGAAGATATAAAATAGTAGTAGAGGTATTATCCCCCACATTCTCCACATGTTCTATATATGAAATGTTTTTATCGACCTGGAAAGTTTTGAATTTTTTATTAAAAACCAATAAACTTGTGTTGAAAATAGGTGTGAATCAAAAATGCAGTTTTCTTCACTAGGTAATTTCCTCATTTGAAAGCAGCTCCTTTTTTATCTATGCTTTCCCTCAGGAGATGCATATAATTTGTTGTCAATGCCTCATGGTTTCAGCTTAGTTTTATAGAGGTAGACTATGGATAGCTCTCCTCTTAGAATAGAAAATTAGTATCCTAATACAGTTTTTATTACAAAATACAAAATATAATTCAGAAGAAGTGGAATTACAGCTGAAATGTGCCTTTTCATCATATCGTAATGAGTTAGTTTTTCTCGAGGCAAAGACTTTGGTAATCTCTAAAGTAAAGAAAAGTTGATTTTAGTGCTTCAGCCTTTTGGAAGTACTAGCTTTCCTATGAACACTGGAAACTGTAACGGCCAAGTGAGAAAGCAGATGCAGAGCTGTTTCTGAGGATTGGTGATATTAGTAGGTAGTGGCATAGCAAAGTCAGTAGTGATTGTTCCTGCCATTCTTACTTTCTGTTTATTTACTTTGCAAAGTATTTTTAACCTTTCAGTGTTAACGAACTGGTTCACCACCGAAGGGGCGGCACAAGACCAGGAGAGTCACCAGGCTGTTGGGAAAACAGTAGCTGTTTTACAGTAGCTTTATCTCTAAAGGAGAAGAAAAGTGTCAGACTACAGATAGTGGCCAAACCACTCAACTGTTTCTCTCATCTTAAGCTAATACTGAATTATTGTTAGTAGTGTTGGTATTATTATTTTGGATTTAGTGGTCTTTCTGAATAAAAAGTCGTGTTGGAAGCACACCTTCAGTCCCTTAGCAGAATCTGAAATGAAAGATTCCAGTGTCGCTCTGTAACTCTGGTGCAAGCAAATTTGACTATTTCGGTTAGGAAGGTACCTCATTCACTTCTGTGGGCAGTCCACCTGGGGAAAGGAACTTACTACTATAGCTGGTTTTTTTTCGTTAACTCAGTGGGAATCTGTAATAATTTGAAACTCTGTCAGACATTACAGTGTTTATTTGTTGTAGGACTTAAAAGATGTGAAATCCTAAATCACGGAAGAGAGAGGAGACTCAGGGTTAATGCAGCTGCCCTGAAGGATTGAATTCTTTATCCCTACTGCTGCCACAAAATTCCTTTGTCATGTAAAAGCCACTTTAATTTTGGCATACCTCATGCCTGAGTGTTTAAATTTATAGTCTTAATGTTCTCTTACCATACTTTTTGTGTATATTATAAATTCTTTGTTATAGCCACTTTTAGCATGTATAATCGTGTGCATAAAACACTTTGGTCCGCTGTGGTTGTCATATATTTAATATTATGTGGAAGCAACAAGGCTTCATAGATTCTTTGAACAGTTTAGAGCTGCACACTTTGGACTCTTTCCAACTGTTACATTTTGTCATTAAAATCAGTGAATTAGTTTCCTTATTCTGTACTGATGTTCTGAGAAACATTGCTGAGTATATTATGAAATCATTATTAGTAGTATTAATATTTTATTAAATATAGATCCTTAAAAATTAGTTATATATGAGATTCGAGACCGATAATGACTTATATTTAGAGTGTGATGCTTTTGAAGCTTAGTAGACACTATGGGCATTCCTCATATTCATGATAAAAATGTAGCTAAATTAGGCATAAATGTGGCTACTTCGATGCTTAGTTCTTAAAACTGTGTGTTTGATAATGTCGGAGTATGTGAGAAGGCTTCAGTTTTGAAGCTGATGTCATTTTACTGATAATGACAGCCTGGTACCATAAGATAAACGGTGTTAGACTATTATGCTTTTGTTAAAACAGAAGGCAACACTTCTTGGAGTAAGACAGGTCCAATTAAAGTGGATTTTTAAAATAAATATATGTGATATCATTCTTCTATAGAGGTCCTTCTAGAGTTCCACTAAAAAGCATGTTTACAGGTACCTCTGAGATGGTTTTTGATGTATGTTATTTTGGTATATGGCCATATCCATAAAATAATATAGAGGAGTCAGAATTGATTTAGATGGATTTTGTGTGTCCAGCCTCAAATAAAATTCGTAGCTGTGTTACAGGTTTCTAGGTTTTCACTAGTAAGATTTTCCAAAGTTGAACATTGAAGTTTTGTTCTCATTCACGTCTTCCAGAATCTTACCACAACTGAGCATCTTGGCATCTGAATCTGTTTACTATTCATAAATTAGGCAATCTGTAAATTAGGCCTTCACTTGTTCAAAGGCATGTTCAAACCACACCTCAGGCACACCTATGGAATTGGACTTGGACCAAAACCCTGTGGTGACTCTCCCTTTTGTTCAGAAGCACAAAGGAGTGAGCAGGAAGAGGTTTTGTTCATGTCTCCTTTAAAAAAAAAGACACGCCCAAAATAAACTAACAGACCAACAAAACTCCAAAGCCTAGAACCTCACTGTTCCTTACAGACAAGATGATTAAGGTCTAATTGGGCTAGAGAGATATACTAGGCCAGTTGTTTTGTTGGAGGGAAGGGAGATGATATGTGTACCTATATTCTGGCCTTTGTTCCATTTAAAATTTTGAATGCCATTAAAAACTGGAAACCATGACTTATGTCTGTTGTTTGCTACCCTTCTCTCTAGAGAGGTATGCATACTTCTGGTGCTGCTCTGTCTTGCAAGGCTTTACTTTTTATTTTTGCTTCCATATTCTGAAAATTGCCACTGAAATAAGAAGTTAGGAGTTGATGCATCTTCCCAGTGCGATGCAGAGCCTGCTGAGAAATTATGGTTTGAACCTTGTTTGGCAGAGTACAGATTGGCTTTCCAGTTTCTGTGTTCCAGGTTACTGTGCTGTAACCCTGTGCTGCTGGACAAAATGAAAGCACATAATTTTCCCTCTGCTGGCATGTTAAAAGAATGTATTACTCCTGCTTTGATGGGAAAAGCTTAGCTGTGTGTACAACAAGGACAGGGACCAGGATTGTGAGTACTAACCTTACCTATGGCCTAGGTCTTCAGAAACAGGTGAAGGTAAAATACTGTGTTCACTCTTTACTTGTATAGTTTGCATCTCTATCAACTTTTGAAAAAGTCTTGCTGAATGCTGCAACTCTCCCTGGCTTTGGTACGTAAGAATTGTAGATCCTTTTGTATGGAATCCCCTTTTTGTGCCCTGTCTTAATGAAGTCTCTGCTGCTTTGGTGTTGTGCTGCCTGTTACAGCCAGAGCAGGCCACAGAACTTACTAACTGCATTGCATGGTAGTGGTCTTGCTGTGGGACACTTAGAAAGGGAGGAATACCTGGGAATGAGCTGATCATCCAGCATGATGTCAGATTTTTAAGTGCTTTACAGTAGGGAATAGTGTTGTTAGCGACCTCATCTGCAAGAGTTTTTAGCTTGCAGCTCCACAAGTTTGTGAGTGTATCTCCATTGCTTGCAGAAGAATGATCCCAGATCCCATAAGTACGTAATTATCCGCTGAACTGGTAGATCTCCTGAAAGTTTCAGCACTTTCTTCATTGGAGCAAGTATTTGTGAACATAGAGGAGCCAGGCTGGCCTGTAAGAAGTGGCTCTTGTGGGAGGTTAATGTGTGAGTTTTCTGATGTACATTAGAAACACTGAGGAAATACGTGTTTTTACATCTTAAATTATGGTCTTAATGAGAGTATGAGATACTAAGCTGCCTAATAAAAAAGATACTTCAAAATACATTAATGCAGCTAATTTAATATTTCAAATTCTGAGAATCCTGCTGTTATAAATAAAACATAACTCTCCATTTTTACATTTGAATAAAGTTTTTAATGAAGTAGTAAATAATAGTTTCTGGCATTTAAGGGCATTTGAAGTGTTTGGTGTCTATTTTATTGCATGTTAAATGCAATGTCAGTGACTACCTGTTGAGGTTTGGCTATTACTGACATGCACCCTGGCAGAATAATGTTCCAGGAGTTTAGTGGTTGCTGTTGAGAAAGTGGTTGTAAATACGGAGAAGGTAAACTCGTGCTGGTGTGCTAAGGTAGAAGGTATGTAATTTTTCAAATTACTCTTACTGGAGAAATATTAAAGGTTTCGATTTTCACCGGTCATCCAAAAGCCTCAAGATACATAAGGAGAAAAAACCTGTCTTGTTTAATGCGATAACTTTCCCAGTCCTTAGTTCCCTAAAGCTTTATTTGAAACCTACCTGTGAAGTTGTAAAAAGATAAATCAAAAAATATTTTGCCGAAATCTGCTTTTCCCCTGGCTCAGTAAACAACTAGGAAATTTTCCTCGATTAAAAGCTGTAGAGAGTTGCCTTTTTTTAAGCCTGATTTCCTAAGAAAATGTGATTTATGTGTTTTGCTTATTTTCTCTCATTCTTTCCTTACATATTCACCAGTAGCTTTTGAAATCATTGACCGCTTGTAGCCATGTTTGTCGGAGGGATGGAAATCACAGACTAATGTTACCACAGGTTTTGGGAAAATGGGCAAGCTGGGTGGAGAGAAATGTGTCACTGCCCTCTCCTGAGAGGGAGATAATGCAATGGGATTTTGGTACTGACCTGTTTTTTTCAGCATGCACAGGGTCTGTGTTGGATAGGAGAACAGGAGTTGTATGTGTCATCAGGGCTTGAGGAGACAGGAAGAACATTGAGCTGTTTTGGAAAGGGATGGGGACTTTCCTTTCAACAGAAATTGTATTCAAACAATATTGTAGTGTGACATTATAGCAAAATAATAATAATATTTTTCTGTCAGCATAAGAACAAAAGACAGTATTTCCCAAATTGGATTTCCAGTAAGCCTACTCCTCTGTCTTGTAACATGGAGTTACTAGTTGAAAAGCAAGAGCTCATCTTATGTCCAGAATGGCACTTCTTTTCTTCTTTCCTATCTGGCCTGTATTCTCATTGCCTATTTATCATGATAAAGAACAGACTGAAATCTACCTCATTATGTTCAACTTGAAGATTTTTACCCAGTCTTAGTAGAGAAATGTAAGGTGTCCTGCTGGTTGGTTTAGAAAAACTCAAAAACTTAGTAATGGTAAAAGTGAAGAAAACTTTATTAGCTTGTGCTGCCTTCAATTCTAGAGAATTCTCTGCTGTATGATATGAAATACGCTTGTCAAGCCTTCAGTAACCAACATAGTCTTCACAATCTTATTGATTTCAAGTATTAAAATAGTTCATTTAAAAAATACCATAGCAGACTGTGAAATAGGTGGTTTTGACTTGTGTTTATTTTAAAGTAGTTTTCATAGTAACAACAAATACTCTAAAGGAAACAGGGTTTTCCTCTACTGTGAGTAGAAAAGCAAGTAGCAACATGAATCACAGCTTCCAAGAACTGTCAGAATAGGAATGCAGATTCTCTCCCTCCCTCACACATACACGCACACACTTTCCTGTCAGTTTTAATGTAGTAATGTGATTTAATAAAGTTTTCTTGCCATCCGCAGCAGCAACATCCATTATATGTAATCAAGCTGCTCCTAGCAGTTGTGTGTTTGAGAACTACAGTTCAGAGCTAATATGGTAGTTCCACTGATAGATCTCTAACATCTCAGCAATTTTACATATAATATATTTTTCTGGAAACATTTTTGTTGTTAAAATGTTCTACTTCATTTTTTTCTATAGTCATTTTCTCTAGCTCAGAAGCTTTAGCTAAACATTTTGTGCTGCCCTAGAGCTTTTCATGATGTTTCATAGATAATAAGATAGAGTTTCAGCCTTGAGAAGCTTGTGATCTGAATTTCACTGATACAGAAAATGAGGACAATGACCTCAGAAAAGGGAACAAGCATTCAAATTAATAAGCAAGTCATAGTTAGTGAAATTAACAAGTTCTCATTTCTAAGAACATGATAAGATAGATCAGCAACAAGTAGTATGAGAATATAGAAGCAAAAGACAGCATAAAGCAAGTCCAAATAATATAAAGATTTGGAGGAAAAGAAGCAAAATATTTTGCAGGATCTGGAAAGTATAATGAAATCAGAAAAGTCGTCCGAATCAAGAAGAAGAGTAACTAGAAGGTTTTATGGAATAGGGCAGGAAAAAGATCTATAGAAACCTACAAATTATGCAGATGGGTTTACTTCTTCTTAAGAAAAAGAATGAGACAGGAAAAGGATTTGAGAATATGCTGTTTTGATCAGTTTGGCAGGGAGGTTAGGACACAAATTCTTGTACTAAGATTTTATTTTTTTTTAACCTTTTAAGAAATTCATCTGTCACTCGAACTTACTTTTAAAGTGAGTGGCAAAACAATGGGCAGCTGTGCCTGAAAATTTCATCTCAGGCATTCCTGTTGCTCTGTTGCTACCTTCCATTACACACAGTTTTTCTACAAGCTGGAGGACTTTGTATGAATTTCAATACAGTTGAGGGTGGGACTATAGAATTTTTAACATCAATGGTAATTGACATACTACCATTTTATCTAAGTCAAAATGAGGATCGCATACTTTTTTCACTAAAATAACTGAAATTGCTTTTCCAAATTATTTTAGTTAAATTTGTATTGCCTTTATATAGACAATTAGATTTATGGTTGATTTAGATTGAGTTATGTTAGACTTTGTGTTGCCAACATAAGAAATGAAAAATCTTTCATAAACTGGGATAGATTTTTTTAAAAATGCACCTAAACTTCCTGCCCTGTAGAATACAGTTTGCCGTTTCTTATCTGTACACTGGTATTTGATTCAAATCATTGATTTCTAACATCAGAATATTTCATTTGACTACATAGAAAAATAGACACGTAGGTGATAATGGTCTGCATTTCTTATCCCATTAGACTTGGCAGCAGATCTTCCTCAAACATTGGCATTCTTCTTCCCCAGGTTGACAAGTTCTTCTTTCTGTGTTATATGTGCTGGAGGGTGAGGTGGTAAAGAACAGGGGTCTAGAAGTTACTTTGTTTTGGTTATTTTATGTCAAAGGAAATCTGCCTATCCTTGCATACAATGGAAGGGAACAGATTTATGTATGCCTTAAAGGATATGCTTTGCCACATGGGAGTGCTAAATAGAAAATATCAACAGTGGGTAACTAGCAGTAGATTTTCCAGCAGGATTGTCATCAGTTAGATGATATTACCAAGTTGTGTATTTAAAACACAGCATGGTATGTAGGAATACAGAATTTATGATCTGTAGCAGGTGGGGAGCTATTTCTTGATTGAATAAGTATAATATTTGTGTGTAGAAATCTCTGTGGTATAGTTAGCTTTTGCTCAGCACATCTTACTGAATTTTTTTTTTTATTAATGAGGGGAGTTTGATTGGTGAGGGGAGTCTTGTACTGTTGCATGCCATGTTCTCTGAGAGTTTCGAGTTGTGTTCTGAGGTAGTTCACATGTCCTGTTTAAACCATAGTACACACAGTTAAGATGTTGTTGATGCGTTTTCTTTCCAGAAGTTTGCATAGTATATTATTGATATTCTGCAAGGTTGTAATACAATCCAAAGCAATTGTAACGCAGTAATTGTAAAATTAATGTTTTGTAGGCATCATTACATCTATAAATTTCGTGTTACCGTTGGACCGTAGCATTTGTCTCGCAGGTTTGGATTTCAGACAGTGCCAGAGCTACGTAAAAAGTAATATGCAATGTTGAAGTTTTCCTTCATGAGTATTTACTTCATTATATTGAATAGAGGAGTTGGAAAGTGAAATTGTGGACCATCTAAGGATGCATATAAAATGACTGAAATGGCAAGAAAGAAAACAGAAATAATCAAGGGCTCATCCCCAAAAGTTGTTTTGAACAGATTAATTTTTATTAAACTATGGGTTTTTCTGTTGTTTTTCAGAAGACTGTGCCAAAGAAGACTTTTGCTCAGATGACATCACATTTGGACTGCTGCTGCTACCCACCCTCTCTACAAGGCACAATGTACTTCTAGGTAATTTAAGTAAGTATGTAGATTTTTACTTCTACTAGAACAGTAATGCTTTAAACAGAAGCATCTCTTTTTTTCAACCTCAGGCAAGGTAGACATTCCACTTCAATTTGAGATTCAAATTAGTGGTGTGTGTGAGCAAGAATAAACTTTGAATAAGCTTTTTATAAGCTTTTATCCTGTACGCTGGAGCATGGAATGAAACAACTGAACTGTACCTGAGCTGCCTTGGAAAGGAAGAAAAAACCCAGACCTTATGAAGGCACTGTCCCCAGCAATGCAGTGTGCTAATGTGGCCCTGTAGTTTCTGGAGACTAAACTAATATCTCTCCCAGGGATGTGTTGCAGTGAATGAGCATATGTACTGCCACGCTCACTGCTTTTCTGAATGTTTTTTTTGTTGTTGTTGTGGTGGTGGTTTTTTGTTTTGGTTTGGTTTTTTTGTTGTTGTTGGTTTTATTTTGTTTTCTTTGTTTTTTGTTTTGTTTTGGATTTTTTTTTTGCTGATGATATTGTTAAAGTTGAGATGACTTAGTACCCTGTTCATGTAAGGATATAGCAGAAGAATGCATCTTAATGGGTTCAAGTCCCAATATCTCTGTTCACATATCACCTTCTTTATGAAAGGGTTGCTTCTCCCCACTTTCTTGATCGGACACTGTGTACTGTCCAGCTGAGGATGGACCAGGAGGTGCAGATTTTCATCTTTGCAAGATTTGTCTGTATCGTATCTTGCAGTAAGGTTGCTGATTGCTTTGTGCATCACACAGAGAGAAGCACAGAACAGCAGGGTAGTTTGTTTATGGTTCATCTTTTGAGCAACAAAGGGGTTTTGATTCAATGTATCATGAGGATTGTGGCCCTCTGTAGACTTCATATATGTGTTTTCATGTTCTATCTTTCTAAGTAGGTAGGTACTATTTTTCAGATGTTCTGTTGTTTTTTTGACTGGGTCAAAACATACACTTTTATATTGGGTTGAAAAAAACCCCCAAGAAATTGATCTCTTTATATTGATCAGATATTGTGCCAGTCTTGCTGAAACAGGATTATTTTGTCTTGCTGGCAGAAAGCCTTCCTGTATTCATAGCGGCTTATAGTGCATTGGAGGTGCTTGGTCATGCATGAAGTTTGGTCATGAATGGAGTTACAGGTAGCAGTGCTTGTAGTTAATGATGCTTGACACCTTCTGTTCCGGAACCCTGGTTTTAGTTGCTTATAATTTAGTAAGACTTAGATCTCTCCTTCACCTAAAGTTATATGTCTCCTTCACCTAAAATTTGACTAAACATCAGATTGTGTCTGAGAAGGAGTTGAGAGAGAAAAACATACTGTTTTCTTGATGCAAAATGCAGTGAAAATCTTGTCACTGGAAAAATAAAGCACCTGCATATGCTGGAGCAAGCACTCAAGGTTTTAGGAGAAACAAATTGTTATGCTGCAGTATCAGCCTATTTTTTTCTGCTATCCCACTTACATTAGGCAGCATGATAGATTTCTGAAAATATGTTTTGTACCAGTTCAATGAATTTCCTAAATCCATTTCATCTGTCCAAATCAGATGAGGTAGATATTTTCCCAATCCTTTTAGTCATAAGCAGACAGAGCTACTGAGCATGTTCTAGCTGGACTGTGAGAAGTAAACAGGTCTAATCTCCTCCACTCCATTGTAGTGTCAGGTACAAACACTGAGTAAGAAGATTTTCTTCTGTACTCTTTGTGCTTTTCCTTAACCTTATCACCCATCCACTGTTGATTTGGTCCTTCAAATTCTGCTTCGGCAGTGTATTTCCATAACTGTTGTCCATTTTTCATTCAACTTTTCTCTATTCTTTGCTTTTTCTCTATATTGCTACTCTTATGTTTGCAACAGATCATAATAAAATTGATCTTTTTGAACAATGCAGGCTGCATGTGGTTAAAAGTTAGGAAATACTTCTTTTTGAGCATCCTGAAAACCTCTGTGTGTTGTGCATCTTTGGTGTTGCTTTTCAAGTAACATTTTTAGAACATGAAGACCATATTTCTTCTGAAATGGAAAGGCAATATACTAAAAATTTTCAAATTATATATATGTGAAAATTTGTATAGTGTTGTTTTTCTTAAAAGACAATTTTTCTTTAGGAATTGCTCTAAAGGGATCTGATTTTTTCGTTTTCATCTAAATTTAGCAAATGTAGAGAGAAGCACATTCTTTCATTTGCAAAATCTTCTGCAGATTTATTTGGATGTTGTATACTGAATGTCAGTGAAACTAGGTGAGTCTGAATATTTTGGTTATTCTAAGAAAATAATGAATTAATTGTATGTGAAAAAAAATATTAAAAAGTCCTATTTGTAACTTACATTTCTAGGAGAAACTCTGGCATATAACCTAAAATCTAGAAGATTAAATTATTATATGAATTACGTAGCCCAGAAAAAAAGGGCAGAGATTAAGCAATATATTCCTGGCTGTACATCTGAGGTAAAAAGCTATGTATACACCAAATATATTTTATCTAGTGTTTCTTTAATGAAGTTCTTGCATTCCATAAATTGCTTGATTAGCTTCCCTTAGTATGTCTATGTTCCTGTGGCTGTTCTCTGAGATGATATTTAGAACCAGGCTAATTTCAGTCTTATGGTAGACTAATATTCCTGTGTCATTAATCTGATTTTTCTCTATTCCCATAGTTGGTTAGCACTGGATTTAGAGATCAATTTGAGTCATTGCAGTAAACCCATGACCATCTTTACCCTTTAAAATTTTGTTTGAGTTAAGGCAAGTTAAATCACAGTAGTAGTGCTTAAAACCTCTCTTAGACTATACTGCTTGAATTTCCAGGGAAAAAACAGTAGTGACACCTCTGTCTGAAAGTTCAGAGATGTAAGAATATCTAGTTTTCCCTTACCGTGTTTAATAGCACAGGTAATAGGAGGAAATTAATAAATAAATGAGAGAAAGGCTGAAAGAAATAAGGTAGAAACAAGAGAAGTAAAATATTTTAAGTGAGAAAACAGGACATAAAAGATGAAGTAAATAAGCAAAGAAAAGAGAAATGAAGCCTAAGGAATAGGGATCTCTAGATTTATGTCTTCTGCAGAATTCTGGCACAGGGGAAATAAATTTTTTGTGGAAGCCAATAGGTGGTCTTTTATCATGATTTTTTTTTTAATTGTGAGGCATTATGAAGAATGCTCACAGAATTTTTCTAAAGTCTTTCAGTGCCATCAAGTATTCTGTTTTGTGACATCTCTGTTGATTAGTCTGGTTTGAAATGGCGGGGTATAACTGATATATGCATTACAGTTGTGATTTGGATGATTAAAACTGCTTTGGAGAAGATCTCACTCTCATCTCCCCTTGCCACTTACTTGGCTTAGTGTGCTTGAATTACATTCCTTTCTGAGAAATCTAGGCTGTGAGCTCTGCTGCAGGTGCAAAGTGCTCTTCTGTCCCTGCTCGGGACATGAAGTTCTGCTCAATCGTTAAATTCCTGGAAAAAATTTGAATGATCCATGTGATAGTGATGTTTGCTTCTGGAGACCAGATGAAATCTAATCCAAAATAAACCCTCTTGAACAGCCAGCATAGGAGTGTCAGCACCAGCTGCTTTGATCTACTGATCCATTTCTACGGTTTCAGATTACTTTCTAATGGGGACAGAGCTATAGTTGTTCACTTTGGTTATAGGTCAGTAGATGAGGGCAATGAACCTCTAAGATATCTATCCATGCTACAAATCCAGCCACAAGTTTGGGTGCTGATTTTGAAAAATTTTAAAATGCCAGGAATATTTTTTTTCTATTTTGGTAATATAAACCATTGATGAAACATGTAAATACTATAAATGACAATTGTTCAAACGACTGAATAGTAACTGCCATATGTAATTCTGATCGGTTAGTTTGGGTTTTTTCCATGCTCATATTTTTAAATTGTTAAACAGAGGAGTCTTCTGATTTCTTTCATTTTATAATTTTTGTATAGAATTCTAAAATATGTAAGCTTCCCACCCCAAATGTTTTGCTTGAGCTGCTCATCTTCATTGAAAAAAAACCCCAAGGCCGAAGTTCTGTGGCAGTCATTAAGTAAGAACAAGACAAAAAATGAAAAAGAGATGGTCTTTGCAGGTGTTTGCAGTTATTACTCTTTTTCGTGCCTTAGCTGTCATGAATCATGACAGACTTTTTCTTTTTCGCCTGGAACGAATTCCTCAGTTGTTAAGGTTTTGAAAATCTAAGTAATATTTAGGCACTGGTGTTAAATCATTTTATCTTGAAATAGCGGTGGAAAGAGTACTCTCCATCTGCCCTGTTTAATTTTAAGTTCAGAGTTTTCCAAGAATTTTGCATGCTTAACTGTAGTATAATATCCCACATGTCTAAGCCAGAGATTAGGACTAAATTCAATTATGTTTCTTGTTTATTAGATCTTTGCAGGATCTAGACCTTGGCTTTCAGCATTTTTTCCAGAAAATTTCCAAGATTCAAGTAAGATTTCTGTTGATAGGGATGTGTAAACCTACAGTCTTTTAATATAATCATTAAAATCCACCCGAAACGATTAAGGTTGTAACAGCATAAGAAGCAGCAGTGTTTTGAAACTGTTTGAAAAAAATCATTGGCTTTAATAAAAATAATAAAGTTATTTGCAGTATTATTTAACATGTTCAAAATTGAGATATAAGCCTCAATTAAAAATGAAGAAAAATGTTGAGAGTCAAAATGTGAGTTGTAAGACAGTAAGTTCTGAAGACTCCTCATTATTTTAAGTAATCTTGCCTTAAGAATATTTCACTGTTAACATTGAAGTGCTCTGTTTGTGTATTTTTTAATGTGTTTGGTATAAGTAAACTGTTAAAAGCTTTAATGTGTGCTTAAATACCATGCAGCTGTTTTCATTATCTTGTTAGCATATGGCCTGAACATATAATTCATGTTAGTTTCAGGATTTCCCGCGACTATCGATAGCTTTTGGTATCTCATTCCTCAATACCAGTGTTTAATAGGCCACTATCAAGATCCTAAGTCTCTGAAACCATTCTCACAATGTGGTGAGCAGAAGAGAATTAAATAAAACCTGACTGTAATTTTGGCTTTTGATAACTGATCTATTAATTGTAAATTGAAATAGCTATAATGCTTTTCTAAATATTTCTTAGTGTTGCTTTTAGGGACTTAAGTGCTGGATGATCTAAGTCATGTTTTGTTAATAAAGTGGGAAAAGAGCCTATGAGGGGTAGAACTACCCACTGTGAAGGGGCCTTGGTCCCAGCAGTGAAAGTCTCTGATGGTGGGGGTGACTGCCAGAGTGGCTCCTGGATGGTCGGACAGGGAACTTTTCTTAACGTTGGGATCTCAAGAGTGCGGGGAAGACTTTGAGGGGCAGGAAATAAGCACTCAGAAACATGTGTCTTGGTACATACAAATAATGTGGTCTGATTGTTCTGTGAAAGAAAAACTTGAGAATTGTAAAAGATAAAAAATTAAAAACTGAGGAAGAGAGTTTAAGTCATGCAAATGTAGCAAGTGTGGTCCGAAGTAGTTGATACAATTTTTTGTTGAGTATTATAGATGGTAAAAAGGACTAATAGTTATCACAGAAATAACTTTGAGGACTCATTTGAAACTTTGTACAGTTTATATGGGGTGCCAGGATAGAATCTGAATTTCCAAAAATACAAAAAGGAGCTGAATTTGTCACCTTCCGCCCCTTAATCTAATCTTGAAAATTCTTGTCTTAAATATTGTAGCTGCGAAGTTTGTAACAGCTTGGTGTAGAATTTCCTGATACGTTCTGTCTTTCAGTCAATATCATGATCTTAAAATATTTTTGAAAGAATGGGAGATAAATGACAGAATTTTGCTATGAGCATTGAGTTAGTCTGCAAGGCATTGAAAGCCTTCATTATAAAAATTCCCAGTGCCTGAAGAGTAATATTCTCATCATAATTAATCAACTTTATTTTCAATTAAATTGACTGCACCCAACATTTTGAATATAATGCTGATAAATAAGAAGGAATTTGTTGTTTGTCTTTTGCTGTTTCTCTGGTGACCCTCAGAAGGTGATTTCAGGAGGTTTTCTGGACTTAGCTTAGCGCAAGATCTCAAAGTTTCAGAGGAGGAATGCATGCTTCTACTGCTCAGGAGAATAAAGAAAAAGCGAGATTTGTTATCTACATAAATAGATAATGTTTTAGAAAGACAGAATGTTAAAAAAATGTTAAATGTTGCAGTGTTACTTCAGACTGTAATTTTTCTTTGAGCTTTGTTTCCTGAACATTCAGAAATTTGGTTTTGTTCAGTGCTCTGATGTTTGAATTAAGATGCTCTTCCTGTATTTCCATATAAGAATATATGCAGAATGATTACAGTAAAATTAAATTAAATTTGGACTTGATTTTATATACTTTTTCATATTGCTGCATCGCTGTTTCTGTTTGGTTCATGCAGCACTATCTCTTTTGTTAGAATAATGTATCATCTTTCCCACCTGAGCAAGTCTAGTGGCTGACTAAATGCTGGCTGGTTCCATTTCTTTTGGATTCTTGTGTGTAGCAGGGTGGCAAAAGGATACTTAGCGTCTATACCAAAGTGGTTACGAAGTGTTTTGCCAAAAGTTTCTACAGACAGGAAAAATAAACTTGTTTTGTCTTAGTTTTATTCATTCTGTAGCCAAAACAAGGGTTATTTCCTCTCTGTATCAATTGCAAAACTCTTCTGGTTTGTTGGTTTTTTTGGGGGTTGTTTTTCTGGTTTGTTTTGTTTGTTTGGGTTTTTTTGTTTGGTTTTTTTTGGGGGGGTGTTGCCTTTCTCTGTTAAGGCACTTCTTGCGTTTGTAATATGAAGTACTTGTCCTTTATCTCGGGTCTTACAATCACTATAATTGCAGTTGAGCCCAGATTCTTCTGTTGAAAGTCCTAACAAAAGAGTAACTCTGGTGTTTCCTTTAGTGAAATTAAGGTTTGGAATTCTCTAAGTATAGTGTTGAGTTTTTATTTACAGTATAAGCTTGTTTTTACAATAATAGGTAGTTGTATTGACGGACAGACTGAAGGATCTGGCAGATGAATTTCTTTCTTAATTTTCTAGAATTCTAGAAAATTAAGTTCTTTACATCTGTTAAAGCTTGTGAACCATAGGAATACAGTAATAAGCATGCTAATACAGAAGTGTATTTTGCCACATACTTTTTGGATAGACTCATAGGCTTGATTTGGAAGAGACCTTAAAGACCATCTAGTTCCTAACCCCCTTCCCCATGGGTAGGGAATGCCATTCACTAGATCAGGTTGCTCAGGGTCACATCCAATCTGGCTTCAGACACTTCCAGGGATGGGGTATCCACGTCTCTGGAAAGCCCGTTCCAGTGCCTCAGCACCCTCTGAATAAAGAATTTAATTTTAACATCTAATCTAAATATTTGCTCTTTTATTTAAACTGTTTGTCCGTGTTTTGTAATTATCTGCTCATGTAAATAGTTGCTCTCCCTTTTTTTCAAAAGCTACCTTCAAGTACTGGAAGGCTGCAGTGAGGTTTCTGTGGAGCCTTTTCTGCTTCAGGCCGAAGAACCCCAGCTTTCTCAGCCTATCTTCATAGGAGAGTTGCTCCAGTCTTCTGATCATCTTTGTGGCCTCCTCTGGGCCTGCTCTAACAGGTCCATATCTTCCTTGTGTTGAAGATCTGAGAGCTGGATGCAGTCACCCCTTGTCACTGGCCTTCATCTGGACGTAGAGTCAGTGACCACAGCTCTCTGGCTGTGTCCATCCGTCCAGTTTGTTTTCACTCCAATAGCCCACCATTCAAACCTATGTCTCTCCGATTTGGTGAAAAGGATGTTGTGTGGGACCATGTCAAAAGCCTTACAGAAGTCTAGTTAGATGACACTGGTTGGTCTTAACCTTGTCAGCTGTTGCTCCATCGGAGGAGGCCACCAGATTGGTCAGGCATGATTTGCCCTTAGTAAAGCTGTGCTGGCTGTCTCTGATCGCCTGCTTGTGTTGTATGTGCCTTAAAATTGCTTCCATGCTCTTCCCAGACTCAGAGATGAGGCTCGTTGGTCTGTGGTTCCCTGGATCTTCCCTTTTCCCTTTTTTAAAAAATAGGACTGATGTTTCTCTTTTTCCAGTCAACAGGGTTTTCATCTGACTGCCATGATTTTTCAAATATGATGGAGAGTGGCATGGCAACATCATCTCATCAGGTCCCATAGACTTGTGGCTATTCAGTTTCATCAAGTGGTCCCAAACCTGCTCTGCTCTAACAGTGGAAATATACCAAAATGGCCATCCCCTAGTGCTCCCCATGATTTGTTTTGTTCTTTTTTTCAGCTACCTTATTCATTTTCCTTTTGTTACCACTTTGTGGTCTCCAAAATGATGTGCAGGACTTCTGGGAAAAGTGGTGGGTGGAGGTAGGGAGGAGGAGCTGCTTGTTTGGTAATTTTTGACTTGGACTGCACTTCAGTGTTGTAGCTTAAAATTTTCCAACTGTCTCTTTTTATGGAAATGTGAAGTCTCACTTTTTTCTTTTTGAAGATGCTTTCCAGTGAAGTACACTGCCTACTCCATTTTTCAGGCAGGCAAGCAGTCCACTCTTCACAAAAGCTTTACAGAATAATTTAGCTGTGCATGAGTCATCCATGCTGGGAAATTTAGGCACCAGAAGCGCTTCCACAGCTGCACAAATCATGGATTGTGCAATCAACTTGTAAGAAATAAAGTGATGACTAGCACTAAATATTTTTAGAAGTGTTTTACTTACATGTATGCATTTCTATGTGATATAGATAATTAAGTTTCAGATAAAATACTAGCTTTCTGAAACACCTGTCATGTTCTTGGGTTTTGCTGTTAGCAACTGTTGTCAATTTTTAAAATTATGTCAATTTGGTATACCTGTACAATTGTAAGTGTTACAAATAGCTGCTGTTGGTAAAACCATTCATCAGATTTTCTTAGTTTCAGATTAATTTAGAGGAATATCCGTGTATAAGTATTTATACTGAGGATCATCCTAAAAGCATCCAAGTTGATGCTAATTAACATGCTATTTGATAGATAGGTTGACAGCTAAGCAACACATCAGGTATATATATTTACATTTTGCTTGAGATTCCCATTGAGCCTAAGGCCGAGTTCTGGGTTTGTTTTCATATACAGAAGCTATAAAAATATATAAAAATAAGCCGCGTTCTGCCCAGAAGTTTAATTTGTCATGGATTGCCATATGAGATGCAACAGCACATGAGAGAGTAAAGATGTTTTATTTAAATATCAAGCAGGCTTCTCAGGTAGTAGCTACAATGCTCATTTCTTCAAGCACAAATTTGAATCTTGTTTTTCCTAATTTTGCTCTCTGGTTGTAATTTAACACATGGTGTAGGTCAGCGTGGAATGGCACTGTTGCCAAAAGATGTCTAACCTGGTTATTTGCTGCTTCCCCTTCCCTTGTGCCAACACAGCTTTTGAGCAGTCGTGGTGAAACAAATGTAGTTGATTTAGCTGAATGAAACAACATTTAGGTTAGTTTTGGGCTGGACCAGCTTTAGGCTCTGTTGACCGATCACATATTAATGCTAGCTGAAGGGAGGGAATTTAATGTGGCCATGGAAATGAGTGGTCAGAGTAACAATCAAAGGCTGACATTGCAAAAACTTTTGTCTTGATCAAGGAGATTGGTAAAAGCGCTTACAAACATAAGTCGCTGTTGGGGCGTAAAGTGCCTGGTCTCTGTAGCCATGTAGTTACCTGTGTGGTTTGTGTGTATTGCTCTTGCTGTCTTTCATGTGGTAATTCTTCATCTGTGGACAGATTCAGAGGAAGTACTTACTCTTACTTCTCACACATTCTAGGTAAATACCCTGACCACGAGTTAGGAGTAAGTCTTTGTCTGCTATTTAAAGAAAACCAACCAACCAAAGGAAAAAGTGCAAAACAAAGCAAGCAAAAAACCCCCAACCAAACAAAACCACCTACAGAAATCCCTTGAGTTCATTTTGTTTAGTTGTCTGGCGTGTGTGTGCCGCTTCGCCTCTGACCCCTTCATCGCTTTTTCATGTGGGCATAACTGAGAAGGGGTAAGATGTTTCTGGATGTGCCAGATAATTGTATCTTAAAGGAGTACGTTGGTGATATAAAATAATTTGAAGTCCCTTAAAACTGATTTATGACTCATAAGCTATAACCTTTATGGACTGTAAAGGGCGAGGATAAAGCAGGGCAGCAAGTAAGATTACAACCGTGGCCTTCAGGAGAGCTAACTTCTGCCTCTTCAGGGATCCTCTTGGAAGAATCTCATGGGAACAGGAGTCCAAGAGAGCTGGTTGATACTCAGGCATGACTTCCTCAAGGCTGAAGAACAATGAGCAAGAAACTGGACAAAGGGGGCAGGAGACTTGCATGAACGAATAAAAACCTGTCATTTTTCAAGTGTAATCAGGAAGTACACAGGAGATGGAAGCAGGGTCGATGGCTTGGAATCAATACAGAGAGCTTGTCAAAGAAAAAATAAGACAGGAAGGGCCAAGACCTATCTGGAATTAAATCTGATTGAGGATGTCAAGGACAACAAGAAGGGCTTCTTCAAATACATAAATAACAAAAGAAAAATATGTTTAATAAATTTTTCTTTTGGTTTGATTTGTTAGGATTCTTTGTAGTATTTATGCTTTGAAAATGTGACAAACCATTTTAGAAAAATTGATAGTTTACACTAATGTTTATGTCTGATACAAAATATCTAAAATTCGTAGTGCTCAATTTCATAAGTATGCACATTTTTAATTGGATTAATTATTTCAAAGTGTTTTTAATAGATATAGATATCTTGGTACTGTATTTTAAAGTTTTTTCTTTAAATTTCTGTTGAGAAATCATCAAGTGAAGATTTTTTTTTTTGTCTGGTAACTAACTTTATTCTATAGAAAAGAATTGGTTTGTGTGTAGTAAATAGTTTTATGGGACAGTTATAATATTCAGTGGGACTTTAAACTTTAGAACGTGCGTGGGGAATTTTTTCACCTTTTGAACTCCTGAAGAAAACCTGTCAATTGTCTACCTTCTCAGTTCCATCTAAGGGGCTGGAAGAAGGAAGCTTGCTTTTATTTGTTCATTGTAAAATGTACCAAGTTTTGATGAGTCCTGTGAGAGAATAGCAGACTGCAGATTTTACACCATCTATAGCATTTTTTTCCTCAGCACAGTGAGCTTTAATTTAGGAGCTGTTCCTCTGCAGGCTAGCTGCTTGCAGGTTGTATCTTCCCAGAATTCCATAGTAGGAAATGGAGATGTACACAGGGATGTGAAAGTTTTCAGTTTTGAATTGTAACACTAACAGGTTAGTGATTAGCTTCTCTTGACCTAAACTTCTGTTCTGAAGTACTGGCTTTGTGTTAAGCGCCATTTAAAGAGGCAATAGGTGCACTTGTAAGCCAGACTTGATTATAAAATATATATTGTATTTTAGATGTGCAAACACAGCACATACTCAAGTGTAACCCAAAGTACCCTGTTGCAGATCCAGGAGTGGCAGATGTAGCTAAGAGGTTCCTGCTCTTTGTGGAGGGGTGCTGTTTCTTAGCTGTGCCAATTTTCAAAGGTAGATGGAGCCACGCTTTAAAAATACAATCTTCATTATTTTGTTCTTATCAAAACTGTGTAATATGTGTGTTCTTTTAAACACATAATTTCACAAATCTGCTTCAGTGTGTGGCCTGAGCTAAAGAGGTGTGCACCTCCAGTGAGGGCCGAGGAAGGGTAGAGCCTTATAAAAATGGGGGCAAGTGGGGTCATAACATGTAGCCACTGTCTTTTTTTTGTACACACTAGTTGCACAGGATTTGCGAACACTATTTCTGCCACTCTTGCAGCTTTGTTATTGAAGGAAGGGAATCTCTGGTAAGGAACTGTGTATACAAATGACTGCGAAAGTATTTTAAATGAGACTACAGAATAATAGCAACTGTTTCTAATGGCTAGGTTATTAAATGCTGCCTTTCAAATTTATCTTATAAACTTGGGTTTGTACTATTTTTTATTGTCCTTTTTGTTTTTCTAATTCGGGGAGCTTGTTCACTGACGACTCTGCAAATTTGTATTGTATCACTTTCTTTTAGTATTTTCGTTAGTAATTTGATGGAGGCGCATAAACAATACCTCAGGTATTTGTAAGTGTAGTTAGTTGGGATCCTGGGAGGCGAAGATGATGCAGGCAGCCTAGAAAGGGATGGAGGGGAAAAAAGCCTGGTAAGTGCTTCAGCACCCCACAGCCAAGGACCAATTATTAGATACCTGGCAGCCTGCTGAGTGCTTTCCTGGCCACCCCCAGGGAGCTGGAGGGAAGCCAGGCTCGGGCAAAGAGCCCAGATTGCTAGCGAATTCCTGGTGAGGTGGCAGGTCTGAGGATGTTTTGAGAAGTCAGTTTGGTGAGTCAGAGACCAGATCAATGGGGTACATGGACAAGTGTGGGCCAGGTTCGAATGTATCATAAAATAGTTTAGGTTGGAAGGCACTGTAGAGATCATCTGGTCTCAATGTTTCCCTTTTTCCAGTCACCTGGAACTTAGCTTGATTGCCATGACTTTTCAAATATTATGGAGAATGACTGTGCAAATACGTCAGCCAATTCCCTCAGGACTCTGGGATGCATCTTATCAGGTGTCACGGACTTAAGTACAATCAGGTTCCTCAGGTGATTATGAATCTGATCTTCCCTTACAGTGGAAGGGACTTCGTTCTTCTAGTTTCTGTCTTGCAGGCCATCCATTCAAGAAGTGTAGGAAGAGAAGTTACAAGCCAAGACTGAGGCAAAAAAATTGGGTACCTTAGCCTTCTCCTCATCTGCTGTTACCAGTTTACCAGCCTTGTTTAGTGGGTGTGTACACCTTCTTTGACCTTCCTTTTCTGGTTAATATACCTATGGATATTGTTCTTGTTATTCTTCGCATCCCTTGTCAAGTTCAGCTCCAGCTTCGCCGTGGCCTTCCTCATCCCATTCCTTCACAACTGGACTGTGTCCCTTTACTCTTTGCAGGATATCTGTCCTGGGACAGAGTAGAGGGATGCATGTATGTCTTGCCCTTTTGTTTGACCAGCAGTCCCTTCTCATCCTTGCTAGACTCTTGCCTTCCTTGCATGATCTCTTGTGCCTGGGGATCCTTAGCTCTTGTGCTCTGTGGAGGACATCCTTACAGATCTGCCAGCTCTGTTGCTCTCCCTTGTCCCTGAGGGCAGTTTCCTTGGGGTTTGCGCTGGCTAGCTCTAGGCCTAACTTTACTGCTCACCTGACTCACATCCGTCAGGATTGCAACCTCCACCAGTGTGTGATCACTGTAGCCCATGTAAAGATCTGAGGCTTATTAGAGCTTTCTTGCATGCACCTTCACTCCAGTCTGGACCAAGATTAGGGAGCTGGACTGTGTCAGGGAGGGAGCTATGGGGCCACCTCTGTATTGAGTAAGGGGGAGGAGATACAGACTACAGAGAAGGGTAGAAGAGTGGCCGCTGAACAGCTGGTCAAGTAGAGATCAGCCCAAATGATCTGGAGCAGAGGAGTGGTGGGCAGGGGTGTTTTCTTCTTCTGTGAGCTAGAGAGATAGAAATTGCAAATTGCGGTCAGTCCCAAGTCATGGAGAAATCTCTCCTGATGGTGGGACAGTCTAATACATGAAGCATTCAGGAGAGAATTGCTTTTGCCTGTAATCCCCATAATTATGTTTCTGTGAAGATACTATTTGCGGTGACTTTTGACCAGACTTGTTTGAGCAGCTTGTTTAGGTCCATTACCTTGTCAGGGAGTAGACCAGAACTTAACCTCTCTTTACCTCTGTTGTCACGTTTCCTGCTACTCAAGGTGATCTGTAGCCTCTTCTAGCTGCTGTGGGCTGTGTATGATGGTGTGCACATAGTATGCAGTCTTCCAAATGTCATTATAACTCAACTAAAGCTGTGATATCACTGGCTACTACCATAACAGGCCTCCTAACAGGCATTTCATCTCTCCTGTAGGCTGCTTGGACTTGATCCTCTTCCTAAAAGTCCTTCAGTAGCAGACATGAGACTGCCATTCAGGTAATGGCAACCCAGACCACTAGTCTTCTGTTCTACTGTGCTTTCTCCATTATATATCCTTGAGTACTCCCTGAAAAGGTGATGGACCTAGGGAAGCTGCTCATCCACAGCAGACTACTCATGGCCACTCACAAATTTTCCTATTAAAAGCTATCTGGGGTCCATCCATGCTAGAAGCAGCCCTCTCATTGGCTGTCCTGTGAAGCACTGGAAGGTGAGCACCTGCTGCTATAGCATGTTTTAGCTCAGAAAATGACATTTCTAGGATGTGTCATCTCTTCTGCACGAGTACAGACCAGAAACTGATTTGTTGATGTGGTAGAGGAGAGCTTGCATTATGTGACTATTCCCAGCTGCTGGAATAACCTGTTCAGCTGCAAAGTTTGAACCTTGATAGCCCTATCTTTGGATTTTTTCTTTCAATTGCCCTTTTTTTTGGTTTTTTGAGATAAAAAAGGAGACATGTCAGTTTTAAAAACATAGTATTTTCACAGACAGCCTTTCATTAGCAAGAAAATATTAATCAGTCATTACCCTAATTTGCTTTCTCTTGGTGTATATACCATTGCAAGCAAAGAAGCAACGACCTTGAAACCTGCTTGCTTGTTCTATTAGACCAAACTAAATGTGATTAAGAGCAGGTGATTATGGTTTACCTGTCTAAAAATCTCTTGCTCTCTACAAAATTCTATGGTTCCTGGAGAGAAACTAAGCCAGAACAGATTCTTCCTCTTTGCCTCCCCTCTACCCCACCTCCAGAAAAGAGAAAGGTAAAGAGAAAAATGGCTGGGCTGGAGGAAAACCAATGAAGCGAAGAGCAAAATGTAAAATATGAGTGATATGATTTGATCTGCTGTTCTGGGCAGGAGATAATGGTTGGATCTCTGCTAGCCCTAGTTATGTTCTAGTAGAGTAAAACCCCAGAAGTTCATGATCCAAATGATCAGAAGCTCATGGAAAGGAGTATCAGGAAGGTTTATAGTTATCCCCAGAATCTCTATAACGAACAGGGCTTCTGATGCTGTGCTTACATTGGGAGTCAGGTTCTGCTCAGCTGTTTGCTCAGTGTGATGTTTCTGCTCTTGGTCTTTCTTACCCTGGTGGGTGACTCGTGTTAGAGCTCTGCAGGGCATTGGGTGCTGTGGCACCTAATCTTCTCTGCAGCTAATCCTCAATAATTATAATAACTAGTTTGCTCCCCTGGTAAAATTGGATTATAGCACAGAGATCAAGTTGTATTAAAGAAGTTAATCTATTTCTGTTTGGAGAAACTGTAGTGTTAGAAAACTGTATTGCTTCATATGTTTTTCCTTTGATATTCCTGGTGTGTAATTATTTGTCTTAATAATGCAAGCCACTTCACATTATTTCTGAGAGCTGCAATATGCAAAATCATGTAAGTATTACTTGTATGCCTTCACATAAATTTTACATGAATCAAGGCTTTTTCTATAAAAATATTTTTTACAGTATAAGGACAATACTTATTCTTCCTCTTAAATATTTACCATTACAGTGAAATGCTGGAGATGTAGGGATTTCAGTTACTCGTTCTATACAAAATGAAGTACAGGCAATGCATTCACCCTTGTCCCACTCATTTTTCAGTCCAGTCCTGATAGAACATCTGTCATGAGCAAGACTGTACTGTAGTTTCATAGTTTGTTCAATCTTTGAATTTGTTTCCAATATTTAATATTACCAACGTGCATGCCAATATTGATAATAAAATTGGACTGAAGGTACTGAAATTCTTTCAGTCTAAAAAAATGGAGTTTTTTATCAGATGGTGTGAACTTTATTACCTTAGGTTGGATTATGACTTTTTACCCTGTAACTTACTCAGAACCTTTTTTATTTGGCCAAGCAATGACTTGGGACCCAATAACTTATTGCCTCTCCATGAGTGATAAGTCAGCATAGTGCAGGAGTTGCAGTATTGCTAGTTTTTGTAATTTTTCTACAGATTGAGCAATTTTGTGAAGTAATGGTTTGCACATCCATGGCAGCAGCTAAGATTTTTGATTGAGGACCTCAGATTCCTTTAAGATAGTAAGTTTCTAGCCGTCTTGGTTGCAGAAAAGTTGGAGAACATGCCTGAATGTGTTCAAAACACATAGTATCAAGCGACAGACACGCATAATTTATTTTTTTTTAGAAACTAATGAGTTGTGGAGACAGAATGATGACCTTTGAACACTTGTGGCTGCCAGTGCTGGCGTGTAGGCGTTTTAACCTTTCTGCTGGCTTCCACATGCATGCCATTTCTACTGAGTTAGGGATCTATGTGGTTTTGGCAACAAAAGCTTTTCCACTGTAATTAGCTTCTCGTTTGGTCTGATTTAAGCTTGCTTGTGTTCATTTATGATATAAACATATTCCTCTCCTGCTCTTCTTAAAATCCCTTTTTGAAATATGTGTAAGAGCTCCCTTTTTTGACGGTATAAAAGATAGTTCTGTGATTAAGACCGGCGATGTTTATCTTAAGTGTATAATTGTGATTTAAAAGAAATGCACCTCTGCATACTGCAGAGAGATCTAAAAGTTTCATCATTAGAACTCTGTTAGGCACTGGGTGAAAACTGACAGAATTGTTCCACTCCTGAGCAGTTTAAAAACACTGGTTTCATGTTGCAGACTTCCATGGGACTCTTTGTCACTATTAATGTTTGCACTTGTCAAATGGAACAAAACAGAATAGGAGAGGAGGCTGTAAGCACCTAAAAAGTAGGTCAATGGACCAGCAGGTTATTTGGCCAGACAAGAACGAGTGGCTTCATTGAATCATGCTGTAATTGTTTTTCTCCTGTTGGCAGATTGTTCTGCTATGCTTTAACTTCCTATGTTAATATTTGCATCTGTATGTTAACCACTTGAGAACCTCTGTTAGGTGCAAGAGAAGGCACTTAATTTTTCAAATCAAATAAGTGATAATTCTGGTGTTTTGCGTAAAAGTCATGAATGAATTTAGGAGTGGCGTAACCTTAGTTTATAGATCCCAGCTTCCTTTTTAGAATTTATTATACTTTAAAATAAAATTTTTCAGAAATGGAAGAAGTACATGTTCTAGTGAACTTGTTTTATTTTAAGACCAGTAAGCAAGGCAGGTGGAAAAAGGATAAAGATGAAGGGAAAAAAACCTGATTTCATGTAGCTTAAAAATGTGGAAAGTGGTATGGTTCAAGGGAAGTAACTATAAATAAAATGTAATGGTATAAAGAGACCGGAAGTAGGCGATAACTTATGTCAGTGCTGAGTTTTTGTTTGGAAAAAGTACAGTTGTGAAGCAAGTTTGGGATACGTTCTAGGAATTGATTTTGAAGTGGGTTTTGTAAGAAAGAGTTAGTGGCTGTGTTTGAGGGAGAAGCAGTAGTGCAAGTGAGCAACTTTGTTAGTTAGCAGCAGCATTCTACACATTCTGGAGTCCTGAGAATAACAATTTTGGCGACTTGAAGAGGAGAAAATGTAACAGAGAAAGCCAGAAGAGACCCTAACAAGAACTTCAGTGAAAAGGTGTTTAAATAATGGTGTATAAATATACTTTGAAGGTATCAAGTGGAAGTGAAGATACAGATTGTGTGATACCAAATTCAAAAGTGAAAAGGACATCAAGACTAAAGATAGGCATAAAGTGATAGCTTAAAGCCAAGATTGAAACTGTGTCAGAATATCTTGCTTATCAAGAAGAACTTTAAAGCAAGGTCCATTCAGATAGTGAAATACTTGAGATATTTTTGATAAGCAGAATATTACATTTAGAGATTACTCTTGTTAAGCTTGTCTTTATTAAAAGATGAAGAAGCCGATTATTTTTAAACTCACTGATTTTAAAGCTCTCCGTTGTTATTTTTTGACAGCTCGGAATTTATTTTCTGCAGAAGAGGATACATCTAACTCCACATCGTTCTTCACAGGAACCAGGTTTTATCCCTAAACCTCATACTTTAACAAGTCCCAAAGTGTAGAAGGTAAAACTGTGTTCTTATAATTAATAAGGTTCCCATGGCTTTCAGTTATCAACACTGACGGGCTGAGTAGCAGTGTTAAGTAGTGCCTTTTGTTCTCCAGAACATGACTGAATTTGAATCTTAGAAATAGACATAGTCTTTATTTATCTAGCGTTTACTTCCAACTTGACTGGTTTTGGTGGAATTATCTCTGCAGTCTTATCCTTGGCATGTATAAGCATTGAGAGTATTCAGTATCTTGCCAATTTGGATGCAAAGACAGAAGGGTCAGACCTTGAAAGATGAGAAACAAGTGTGCTGCAGGTGCATTTCCTGTACTTTTCAGTACTTTAAACTGTTTGTCTTGGATACCAGATCTAGGTTGCCAATTCTGACATAGGATCTATATATTGTAATGAATGATTTTGTTGAATTCTGGGAATTGAATGCTCTGTTAAAGTGAAAAATACTGACTTTTAAATTTTGATTCTGCATAATGAAGATGTCATTTATGTCACAAGTGAAAGTTTTCTGTATTTAGCTGTACAGGTGTTTTTCCTTTTTTCTTAAGGAAGGTGTATAATTTGTCCTACAGAATTTCATATTGCTCTTGATCCCTATAATTTTAGGTACCATTTTTGTATGAAAAACTAACACAGAGCTAGAAGTGTAATTAGTGCATAGCTCGATTAGTGCTTACCATGTCAGCTAAATGAAAACTAGTTAATAGCTCTTGTCTTGATTTTAAACTTAATTCCAGGCCAGTTGTGATAGTTAGCTTTTACAAATGCTGAGCAACCTGTCTGTTGTTGTGCACTTTTGACAAAAATTCAAGCAGACACTTCTTCAAAATTTACTTTTCTTGTGTTATTTATGGCTGGTTTTCAAATGCCACAACTTTGTTACTTGGACAACTAATTTGGGGAATTTAATTTGTCAGTATGGCCAATGCAGTTGTCATTTTGAAGAATTGGAGGGAAGAAGTGGTTTGCTGCTAGTGTGTCTTCATAGCACTAGATTTTGGAGAGTGAAGGCATGACAAAGGTGGTCCGTACTAGTTGAAGAAGTGGGGCATTTGGGCAAAAACACCAACACGCCTTGTGATGTGCCTTGAAAGAGATTGTGCTGCAGCGCAGCTCTCCCATTTACTTTGCTGCTGCAGTCAACTTATGAAACTTTGTGGTGAAAAATGCTATTCTTGTGAAGTAAACCCACTCAGTATGTGGCTGTTGTAGATGCAGAGACAATTTTGTTGAATCACGGGCTTTCTTCCTCAGTTCCCTCATCATGCATTTGCTGCCTTATTTCTTGTGGTATTGACACTGCCAGTTCCACTGGTTTTAGTACTCTCAGAAACAAACAAATCCTTCTCAGAAAATACTGAGTCACTAAATGGACTAGGATCATCTTCTTTGAAATAAATAGCCTTTTTACTCTTAAGTTTGTACCCTGCTAAAAATTCCTGAAGATCTGCAAGTTCAGCTTGTATAAACTTGCTGCATGCAGTTGTTCCCTAATCACTGCCAGTGTTACAATCTTGCTGCTCCATTTGAGCAGCCTCTGACAACTGACTTTTCCATATGAAAGAAAAACATTTAATTCTATTGTTTTATGTTTGACTTTAGCCTTTTCATAACCTGTGTTATATTCCTTCTCTCACTATTAATATTTCGTTCACATTCTTAATTCAAAGTCAAATGTGCATCTGGAAAACCAAAAACTTCCTGTCATGAGTAAGTGACTGCTTTAAGAAATGGTCAGATTAACTTTCTCACAGTACAGAGATCACGTTCTAATTGGTATCTTATTGTTATCTTTTCACATATCTATGATAACAATGTGCTCAAGAAAAAATACAGTTAGAATAAATTATAGTTGTAAAGTACTATATTCCAAATGCTTTCTGTTTGCACTGTTTCTAAATAGAATGTACTGCTAAGTGTATTTAACATCTGTTCAGCCTTCAAGCTTATGAGGGTGCTTTAGGAAAAAGTTAAAATAAAAATGAAAAGCTGTATCTGAATTCAGAGTCATAAAAAGGTTTGTATTGGTTTAGTACAGACTTATTTACTGTAGCCTTTAATAATGTTCTCTTGAACTCTGTCATGTAAAATGAGATATTAAGGCCCAGGTTATGACAGTAATGGAGACTGCTTTAGAGAAGGTAGGAGGGCAGAGCAGAAGGTTGAAAGAGAGGGGAAGATGAGGAACAGCTTATAGAGCAAATGAAAATCTCAGTATGCTCTAATCAAGAACACATTTTTTTTCCCTCAGTCACATTTTGATATTTTTTCTTCTCTTATAGGCAAGCGTACAAATGTCTACCACAAGACTAAAGTGTGATATGTTATGTTTTTTACCATAAGCACCCATAAAATGAGCTCCATTGCAGACAGGTATGTTAATAGATATGGAGAGTTTTGGGAGAATTACTGTTCAGTTCTTTCTTCAGTAGTTTTTTTCCGTATGGTTAATACATTTAGATGTTAATTTATGCAAAAATTAAAGAGTGAAGTTTTGGCTATTTTTGACAAAGTTAATTTGGTAGTTGTTAGATGTGTCATTTTGTAGTCACTGGAAATGATTTCAATTGCTTGAGGTTACATTACTTGTTTTCAGCTATGGAACAACATCTGTGCAAGTTGAGCTGATTTTTAACGTTTACTTGAACTTTTAATTTTTTTGGTACTTCAGTTTTTGATTAAGAAAAGCAAATACATTTAAATGATTAGTATTGCTGTAGATGATAGTGAGGTGACCTGCTAACCTATTTCAAGGGAAAAATAATAGCTGAGGCATGTTTTCTACTTGATTCCTTGACCTGCACTCTCTTAGCAGCTTAGGTGAACATCTGTACTTAATATCCTGTATATTACCATTTTTGAGACTTTGGGAAATGAAACTTGCATCTAGTTTACGTCAGGTTAAACATAATTAAAAAAACAAGAATGAAAGCAAAGAGTAAAACTTTTATAATGCTTGTCTAACTTGTCAGTTCTTCTAGTGAAGTTTTGTGGCATCTCACTGAAACTTTAGCCTTTTGAATTGCTTTTGAAAGCTTCATATTTATGTAGTTGCATACAAAATAGTAACTTCCTAACATCATTGCTTATCATAATGTACAGTACAATTGCCTGATGGTTTATAAATCAGAGAGATGAGGTAAGCATTTTAGAAAGGTTACTTGGCTTAAGGGAAGGAAATGTTAGGATAAGAAATTCCAGGATAGACACACAGAGGTCAGTGTGGACAGCACTAAATAGACTGAAAGCGGGGAGAAGAAGTTAGAGAAATAACATGTGAAAGTCCATTATACAGCAGTTTTGGAAAACGGAAGAACAGTTTTGACTTGAATTTCAAAGCAAAAGGAAGTGAAACAAGGGAATTGTATGAAGGATACTGAGGCATCTTCTAAGGAAAACCCATTCTTATTCTGGTATTTTAACACCTCTTTAGCGGTATGTGAACAGTTGTCAAGCTAAGAAAGTTATGTGATACTTACTGAGAAAGCAAATATAATGGATAGTTACTGTTTAACATTGGTATTAATTGTGCATTTATGAAATTACATATGTGGATGCAGTATAGCATATTCCTTAGCACTCTTCCACTAATAATGCTTCAAAATTTAAGAAAAAGACATTTTCAGTAATTGGAATTGAAATTGCTAGTAAGTAAAAATGAGTTAGATATGTCCTCTCCTGTGTTTTCAAAAGGGTAAGGTAATGCAAATAATCAAGAAGATAGAAAACCAAATTTAAGCATTGTTCAATTAAATGTTTGTATAGGGCTGTAAGTTCTTATGAGGAACAGTCTGAGAATCCTTTGAGTTGTGTCAGAAATGTAAGGTTTTTTGCTTTTTCTTTAGTAAATGCAAGCAGAACATGGAAGACTTAGCTTCAGGTTACTGTTGATGGTCCTTGTGAGACATCACAGTAAAACAGTTCCTTGCTTTCTTAATGCAATGGAGATGATGATGATGAATAGTCAGCTCTTTCCCCTTCCCCCTTCTTTGTGATTGGGCTTCAAAGGAGAGGAATTTTCACTCCTACATTTATTTCGTTTTGTTTCTTTCAGAAATGACGGAAGCATTTTTGATGGGCTGGTGGAAGAAGATGACAAAGATAAAGCAAAAAGGTAAGTTTCAAAGTTATTTAAAGCTAAGAAATATCCTATACTTGTACGCTTTAATTTACCAGTGTGATTTCTAAACAGTAAAAATATTACTTTTATATAAATAAACTTATTACTCCACAGCATTGCTTCTACTGTTATTTTTCAGATATATTGTATATTTATAATTGTGGTTCAGTTATTTGTGTTTTGTAAAAGGGTGCTTTATTCCAAAGGTTTTGCTGCACTGTCCCTTGAGGAGGAAGCCATTCTTCAAAAATTGTGTCTGAGATACAGAGTAGGTGTTTTTGGGACAGTTATCACAGCAGAAATTCTTAAGGGGCTGTTTGCATCAGGAGCCTGGCAGTGGTATGCAGCTTATAAGAAAGTCTCATAGTTGTTATAAAACATTTTCTGGTTGTTTGCTTTTCAGAGTGTCTAGAAACAAGTCCGAAAAGAAACGTCGAGATCAGTTTAATGTACTTATCAAAGAGTTGGGTTCCATGCTTCCAGGTAATGCTCGGAAGATGGATAAATCCACTGTGCTGCAGAAGAGCATTGACTTTTTACGGAAGCACAAAGGTAATTATTTGTAACAATAAACATTATTTATAAATTCTTAATTTTTAAAGTGTTACTCAATTATTACATAAAATACTAAAAATTGTACAGCTTCTTTAAGGAATTTGTCAAAAAAATGTGAAGCACTCCTGGAGAAAAAGGTACTCTTAGGGTCATCTAGGTAGCAGAGATGTAACTGTGTTTCTGCTAATACTTAGCAAAAAGCCAGTACTATTTTTTTGTCCCATAGTTGTCAATAAAATCTGTTTCACAAAGAGATTTATTTTTGAAATAACCTTGAAGTTTTTTGTTTTGGATGGACGTTGGTGCAGGTTATAAAAGTTTTGCTTCACAGGAAAACTGCTGATCCATTTCAGTGGAAGTACTTGCTGGAAATACTTATTTGGATATTTACATAAGCCTGGTTTGAACAGTTGATTTGTCTCTCCAGGTTCTACGTGAAGCAAGATAAATCACTGAAAAGCTAGTCCAAGAGAAGTTAATGCTCTCACTCTTCATGTCAGGTGCCTACACTACTGGCTGCTTAAACAAAGATGATAAAGCAATAGGACGTTGTGGTTTCCAGCAGCGTTACTGGGTTGGTTGCTTGACAAGGAAAAGTGAAATACATGAGGCATAGAGACCAGGAGTATGGGCATTGTGGCTTTTTTTTTCCTTTTAGCTGAGGAAAAAAATGCCAGAAAATCTATAAATACTTCTAGCTAAACTTTTAAAGTTTTAAGATGTACCCATGGATGTATAAGCCACTGAGTGTGTGTGTGTGTGTGTGTGTGTGTGTGTGTTGTTCTTTAAATGTCATGCGAAATGTCAAAACAATCAACATCCTTGAACATCCTTGCTATGCTTTGTTCCTCTGGCTGTTAGCATCAGCTGATGGTGGGATATACCCAGATATGTTGTACTGAAGTTTGTTACAGGTTGTTATTTCTGTCATGAAAAAAAAATCATCCACCAAATGTACACTTATTTCTGGCTTTTAGATATTATATATATAAAAAATCTCTGTTCCTGCTCCTACACTTGTTCTTAATATGGCACTTTGTGGTTCACACTGCCAAAAACAAGATTAAAAACTGAATAAAATGGACTCTTTTGCTAATTAACCCGTTTCCTTGGGTGATTTCTGAGAATGCGTACTAACTAGAAAGCAGTAGGGTCAAAAGAAGTAACTATAAGGTTAGAAAATAAATAAAGCTGTTAAGTGGATGAATAGGTATGTAATTATTAACAGTATGTATGTCAATTAAGGGTATGAGAAGTGTTCTTCCATGCCCTAGCATGTCTCTTCCATTAGTGTTATGTTTCCAGTAACACCAAATGTGTACTGAATATTGCCATTAAAATTGCAAATGTAACTTAAATGAAAAAGGAGGGGGGTATAATTCATACGAGAATTCATAAGTTTGGGGTTTTTTTTTCCAATTAAATATTGATTATGCCATTTTAATTTTCTGAGATACATTTGTCTCATAACAAAAAGAAAAGCAGTATGAAGGCTCCTCTTCTGTAAAAGATACTCCTACAACCCACAGAGAAATGGTACAGATCTTGGCTTGGCTGGCAGTTTGTTTTGAGAATTCTCAGTGCTGGTGTAGAGTTACTTCAGATACAGAACTTGGATACTGAAGTTTAATGTGCAAGTTTGGTTATGCTCCTCTTTCTGTTATCTAGCTCAGGAATGTGACCTTACTGGCATTTATCTTTGAGTGCAGCCTTCTGAGAGAACTTCTAGGCATTTCTCCAAAGTTACCAAGTGAAACAGGTCCTTTCTGTTACTTTGGCTCTGTTTGCCAGTATCATACTTGCTCTATTGATGGAAAATGTGAAAGAACACCTGTACTTGTGGTATTTCAGAATGGTGTGTTAGAGGCATGAACTTCGGCTTTTATTTAGCATAAATCCATTCTAATGCAAAAGACAGTCTTTTTAATTCTGAAGTAGCATGGTTATAAGGGCCAGAATGAGCCAATGAATCAGACTTTTCCAGTTTAAAGTGAAGATTATCTGTGTTCTGTGGAATGAATGCACTAAGTTCCTGGAATTTTGCCTCCACTTTGGTGGCAGAGCTTTTCATTTTCATGTCCTTTGACTTGCCCCTCAGTGTTCATTGTCTTTGTTCTGACTGAAAAGCTACATTTGGGGTTATACTTAGGTTTTCTTTATTCTCCAGCCCACTCTTTCTGCTTTGTGATACCATTTCAAAACAGATCGGAAAAGCCTGGTGAATTTATGTGTTTTGTGAGATCTGATAATTGGAAGGTCTTATTTGTTGTAATTTTTTCACCTCTTCTTGCGGCTTTCCACTTTTGGCCAGTTTCTTGCATGACGTTGCTGTTGTTTGCTGTTCTTTTAGTTAAGTCTAGAGCTCTTTTGTAAAGTTTTCCCCCTTCAGTGTGGTAAACAAAATTAGAAACTGCTCCAGCCCTTTGCATATTTAAGTCAATTCCAGGTTTTCCAGCTCTTTTAGCCATCTGAACTAAGACTCTGGCTTATGATCTTTGTTCAGATTTGTCCTTTAAAAATCAAAAACCTTAAAGAATCGGTTTGGTTCTTTTGATTTGTCTAAATACTTGATTACTTGTTCAAGATTGTTCTTGCAGCCAGCACTTCTGTGATGTCCTTGTTGTTCATCAAGACTGAAGCACTATGAGGTCTTGCTTCTTGTTGTTTCAGTTATCAGTTGATAAGGAAGCATCACTTTCAGAACCTGGGGTCAGGCTTTGCTTAGCAGCTGTTGATTCTCTCACTTGTGTATAGAAGTTAATCTATACATTTCTCAACTCCTGCGGGAATCTCTACTCAAGATTCATCTGTGTCAAAATTCATCTGTGTGTCTGTAACAGGAATTCTAGAGTGGAGTCTGTCATACAGCTCTTAACAATCTTTGTTGAAAAACTACTCTTTTTTAAATGTAACCAGAAAAGAGCAAGGAGAAAGGACAATGACAATTTTCTTTGTGCAAGGATTAGAATGACAAGGATTTGCCAAGATACTTGAGCATTAGCCATTTTAATGACATAAACAGATCAGGAATTTTGGCTTTCTAAATCTTTGTAAACAACACTCTTAATAAAACATTTTATTTTAGTCTCAGAGGAGAGAGTATTTTTTTGTTATCAAGGTCCATTACTGACTCTCATTAACTTCAGTATTGCTTTTAAGTCTGGCAGGACTGTAGCACAAACTGGTTGAAGGAAAGAGAGGAAAAATTTAATTATGACACGGGAGAAGACATTTATTTTCTTTTTCAGGAACAATATCTATATGTAAGGAATGAACACCAGAGCAGACTGCAGAACTTTCTGCTATTTCTTAACTATGCATGTATAGCTTAGGGGAAAAATAATGGCTTTTGGAAGTATGAATCCTTATCCTGTGTATGTGTTTGATTGTAGAAATTACTGCACAATCAGATGCCAGTGAAATTCGACAAGACTGGAAACCGACATTCCTTAGTAATGAAGAGTTCACACAGTTAATGTTAGAGGTATATTATTTCTGTTTTTCTGGGAGTAGAATAATTCCTCACCAGGAGTCATTCCGTTATGAAATTTTTCAGTTTGATGACATACCTTTTTATTCGGATATTTGGGTTGTAACCTTATGTTTTCGTGAAGATAAACCATCAAAATTCCTATGTATGCAGAGTTTCAGGATTTGGTTCAGAAAAGCAGATTTTCTTTGGACTACATTTTCAGTTAAATAAACATAATAACAGAGCAAGTCTGTAAATGAATGTGTTTACTGTCCAGGTGGATATTTTAAATTATCAACATAAGGAAGGTACTAGAGAAAGAATTATTATGTGTAAATTAAAACTCTTATTATGAAAAAGGCTTAGCATATCCATGTAACTTGTGGGCAATAAGTGTTTAATTTCTTTCCTTGCTATGCTTTCCAAAATTGGTATGAGAGCATTACTTTGCTGAAGATTACATCAATAGTTGCAAAACAACTAGAAAGAAACTTAAAATATAAGCTATTACTTCACTGAAAATTAGCATAAGTCATTTATATCTTGTTAGTAAAACAATTTTTAATAATAGTTAAATGAAAAATATTAAAATTAACAAACACTTTTTTATTTTCATTCTGTAGTTAAACCTTTGCTTTGATGCACAGATGCAAAAAGTTAAAAGTTCTGGGTTTTGTATTTAAAAAATTTTCAAAAAAATCTTCTGAAGTAAGAGGTTGTTTCAAAGATGTGGCCTTTAAAATTTCCTATTTAGAAATACAGTTCTGTCATGCATTTGTTGGTAGTTTTCAACTGAAACGTTGTGTTGTATTCAGAGGAAGTTTGAGTTCATAAGGCAGTCAGAACTGTATCTCACAGGTTTCAAGTCTCAATAAAATCTCACTACAAGCTTCTTTTTTTGAGATTGGGAATATTGAGATAGTTAAATACTGAAATTCATTGATTTTGCTGGCTCTTTTACTTGTTCTTCTCATAGTTTTCCCACATCCTCTTGCTTTTGTCTCTAGCTCATTTTTATGGGCTTTCTGAGGTCTAAAATGGTGACGGAATTAAAAATAACAGGCAGGCAGAGTGGGAGTTGGGGAGAACAGTGGCTGTCTATATATGTACTTGCTTCTGAAACCACAGATTATTTAACAACAGAACAGTATGGTAATTGCAATGTTTTTAGTATAAAAACAAGATTAAGGATTTTTAGTAGGGAAAGACATTCCCATTTCTGTAATAAACGAAACTAAATTTGGTTTGCATTATTTTCTGTATTGAATATAGCTTAACATTTTTTGTGTGCTCTGTTTCTTTTTATTTAACTGCCCATTATGTTTAATTTCAGGCTCTTGATGGTTTTTTTTTAGCAATTATGACAGATGGAAATATAATATATGTGTCTGAAAGTATAACTCCCTTACTTGAACATTTGCCAGTAAGTAACTAATTGCTCTAAGTAACATATCAGTTTGTCTGTGATTGGTTGGTGTTCTGATATGAGTACTGATTAATTGTTGGCCTTTTTGACATTGTAGGACAGATGTATGCTTTGTTTTAATGTTTCTGTTTTTTCTTCAGCACAACTCCTTCCTACTGGTCTGTCTTTTATATTAAACATTTTCTTTAGAAATGCAGAATGCAGTCAGCACTCCGTTAGAAAGGATTATGAAGTGGCTAGCATCAGTTTCAATATAACTGAAGTAACACAGTTGATTGCAGGAGACCCTTTAGAGTTCGCAGCCTCTACAAGACTCAGAAGAGTATTATGAAAGATCTAAATAACTGAAATTTTTTTAACTACTTTTTTACTTCTTTCTTGACAAAGCACTCTGATAAATACATTGCTGCTGGTTCTGCTTTTTAAGTTTAGTATATACTTTTGGGTTTATCACATTCACTTATCTTTAATCTGGGTGACCTTGCTCACTAGTATATGTAATATTCTAATTTTTAAAGTTACCTTTGAATAATGTTATTCTGAAGTGAGGCAAATTAATTGGTGCGAACAATTGATGAGTTAAATTGAGTGCTTTTCTAGAAGAGAAGGAAAAATTCTCTTTAAAGGCTAGTTGTCTTACTGTGGTAAGAGACAAATTCTCTTAAGCTATGCATGATAACTGTCTGAGAATTTTTAAAAATGTGCAGGTAATGGTGATTTTTATTTTTTTTTAGTAGAATTTTCCAGGTTCTCAGAGGCACATTTGTTCTTGGCTTTTAGTTGTGTTTTATGAATTCTAAACATACATATGATTCCTCTTTTTTCAATACTTAACCAAATGCATTTATGCATATAATCAATTGTTCAGTTTTGCTACATTCATCTCTTGTTGGCAGTTTTGTGTACATAGCTATGGAACTGATTATAAAATATGGTAACTGGCAACTCATCCTCACCCAGCAGCTCACTCATCACCCCTCAGTGGGATGGGGGAGGCAGTTGGAAGGGTAAAAGTGAGAAAACTCGTGGGTTGAGATAAAGACAGTTTAATAGGTAAAGCAAAAAGCATGCATGCAAGTGAATCAAAGCAAGGAATTCGTTTACCACTCCCTGTGGGGCAGGCATATCAGAGTGAATTTTTTCCTTGCAAAATATTAATATGTGTTCCAGCAGGTTGCTTTGTTGAGTCAGTAATGAACTGTGGAATTGTTTTGCATAAAAATAGTAGGCTTTGTGACATTGTACATCTTGAGTTAATGCTTATTAAATCTTTTTCTTTCAGTCTGATCTTGTGGATCAGAGTGTATTTAATTTTATCCCAGAGGGGGAACATTCAGAAATTTATAAAATATTGTCTTCTCATCTGCTGGAAAGTGATTCCTTGACACCGGAATACTTAAAATGTAAGTAGTTATTTTGGGCTAACCCCCATAGGTAGCTCAGCCCCACACAGCCGCTTGTTCACTACTCTCAGTTGGATGGGCAAAGAATCAGAAGAATAGAAGTGAGCAAACTTGTGGGTTGTGATAAAGGCAGATTAACAGGTGAAGTCACAAGCTATCTGCACAAGCAGAGCAAAATAAGGAATTAGTTTGCTCCGTCTGGTTGGTGGGCAGTTGCTCAGCCATCTCTCGGAAGGCAGGGCTATGTCACGTATGATGGTTATTTGGGAGTACAAATGCCATAAACCCAGATGTCTCCCCCTTCTTCCTTTCCCCAGCTTTTTTTGCTGAGCACAGTGCCATAGGGTGGGATACTTTTCAGTTCAGCTCTCCAAGCTGTGTCCCCTCCCAGCTGCTTGCCCCCAGCCCTCTCACCAGTGGAGCAGAGTGAGATAAAGAGGCGGCCTCTGCACTGTGTGAGTGCTGCTGAGCAATAACGGACACAGCCCTGTGGTAGCAGCTGTGTTCTAGTCCAGATCCAAAGCACAGCACCATGTGAGCTGCTATGGAGAAAATTAACCCTATCCCTGATAAAACCAGACCAGTAGTTGTGTTAAAAACTATCTACTTGGAATTAAATGTGATCAGTTTTTCCAATGTTGTTTAAGCAGACATATTCTTCAGCAGTGTCGCCCCTGCTCTAGAGAAGAATTTTCAAATTGCATTGCCTTTCAATCTATACCTTTCCTGTGTATTAGAAATGTTCATATTGCTTATAGAGCTTCTATTTAGACAGTTTTAGCAGTTGGCAAGTATAAAAACATAGCAGCCTAATGGAGTTTGGGAGCATGTGCTTTAGTGAACTTAAGTTCAGGGCATTTTCTTTAACACAGCTCTAGTTCTCAGAGGTTTTCATGTCACTAATATTCAAGCCTTTCGTGCACAAAATCTAAAGGAGTTCTTTAGGTTAGTTACTTTCATGCAGTAGGCAGAGGCTGTAGGCAGCTGTAATCACTACACTTACAGTATCTCAATATGTATTCAGCTTAATTATTCCTGCTTCCCAGTTCATGTTGCCTGTGTGTTTCATCAAGCGTATAGCCTATTACTTTGTTTATTCTTTTTCCTAGCAAAAAATCAGCTAGAATTCTGTTGCCATATGCTGCGAGGAACGATAGATCCAAAAGAGCAACCTACATATGAATATGTAAAATTTATAGGAAATTTCAAGTGTTTGAATCATGGTAAGTAATTTCAGTAGTGCTAGAATGGAATACTTAGGCAGCTTCACAGCTAAACTGGCTTGGGACTATGGTGCAAAATGTAGGTGAACTAAAATCAGGCTTTCAAAAGAAGATCTTGAAGCAGAGTTTTGTCACTTCTGTGTTGGTGTAATGGGAAGGAAGAAAAACTGCCTATCAGATACTACAGGTCTGTGTATTTGAATGCAAAACGTAGTAATTATGCTTAATGCTTTCAATTAAAGAAAACTAGTATTTTGTAAAGCATTTTTTGAAAGAATGTAAGAGAAATTTAAGCAAATGCTTTAAAATAAAGAGTCTGAATTTAGTTCGGCATAAGCCATATTTAAGCAGGTGACTAACTTGAAGATTAGTGGTACTGAGTACCTGCAGTTCTCGTTACACAGGCAACTGGGAAGGAAAATGTAAGTTTTCCCCCCAGTTCAGTTCTGTGCTTTCACTTGACAGGAGTTACCACTCAGATGAGTGGGTGGGCCAGTACAGTTTTCTGCACTGAGTTCCTACTCCCTTCCACTGAAATTATTTTTATTAGCTATGTATAATATTCTTCCTCTGTACTGCATCTCTAATCTGTTTGCCCAGGCTGTGCTGACTATTTACTTGAGAAGCCTGTTTATTTGTCCAAGTGGGTTCTGCAGTGTGATCAGTAGTAGATTCTTAGAAAGCTCACCCAAAGATATTATTAAAACCGGTATGTTGTCAATAAATCTCTGGGGCTTTTTATCTGATACCAGTATTTTTCTCACAAAATGCGAAGGTGTTGAGTCGTAATGCAAATGCAGTTATGTAATATTATGGGAAAGACAAGAAACAGTCCTGAAAAGGCCAAATATAGTGCTAGTCTTGGAATGAGGAATTGGGAAACTGCAGACCTATTGGTTGCAATTCAATATTTGGAAATACTCTGGAACAAATAATTAAACTATATATGAGTTTCAGGAAGCTAGCAGCGAATTAAGTGGCAACCACTGTGGATTTTTCAGGTAGAAATCATCAAATCAGTTCAGCTTCCTCTGCCAAAAAGTAACACTCTGTGTGGATAAGAGGATAAAGCACAAATAAATGATGGACTTTTAAAATATATTTTTGTTGTCATTATCTGTTCTCCCAAACGTGTAAGGGAAACACATGTTAATTGAAATTGCTGGAGAGTAGCTGCAGAAACTGGTTGGAAAGGTTACCAGTGTTCACCATCAAAGTGCAGTTTTAGGGGACAACTTCTGGATTTGATCAGTATTTTCATTAATGTTATGGACAATGGAACACAGTTTGCAGTCATGAAATAATCCACTAAAAATAAGAGAAGAATTCATCCCCAGATTTAGAAAAGAAATTATTTTGGGCTAAAGACCCAGAAAAATTGACTGAGAAATAATGTAGGTTACTACATTTAGGAATATTAAACTATATGAACAGGGATGGTTACAGCCGGCTACATAGCAGTCATTTAGGAAAAGGAGTTACTGTGGAATGTAAACTGAACATGACCAAATCACCTTGATCAGCCACCAAGTTGGGAAAATGCAAAAGCCTTTCTGAAATGTAGTCTAAACCACATGAAGTAATCCCATGGCACGTCTTAGCACTTGCGTGTCCTTATCGAAATTTTGATACTTGTCAGAAGTAAAGAAGTTGGAGAGAGTTCAGAGTAGAGCAATAAAAGCAAGTCGTTTATAAATCTAACTTACAAGGCAAGATAAACTCTGAAGAACAAAGGACAAGGGCTAAGATAAAAAGGAAAGAAACTGCGTATTTTCTTTCTGATGGAAAGAGCAAGGAACTGTAAGATGAAATTGCATGAAGAAACTTCAGTAAGAGTTTCAATCTAGAGCTGAATTAATACCAGTCAGGCTTTGTAAATCCCCAAAGTGTTTTGAAATCACCATCTCTAGACCTTAGTAAAGATAAACTAAGTTGATAACTGCTGGAAATGAAAGATAAGGTTAATCTGTTTTGAGGTCTAGTCCATCCTTTGCCTACTTTTGATTCCATCTCTGTGATTCAATAAGTGGAATTTGTTCTGAGCTCGGTATCCTGATTCTTTCACTTCCATAATTGTGCCTTTGATTGTTCTATTACTTCGTATGTCTTCAGCATGTGTTGCTTAAATGTGATGAAAGTCTAGAAAAGAAGTACTTACCTCAGAGTTCAAAAGAAAAAGTTACTAAAACCTGATACAAAAGATAAATTTTAAAGATATTTTTGAAGAAAGTGTAATCCAATCGGTTTTACCGGTTAGCAAGGACTAGAACTGTTACTAGTTTCTTAAAAATGCTTTGTCAGTAATAATACCATATTAACTATAGTTTTAGTTCTTTTAGAAAGTTACTTGATGGTCGTGTTTGCATTACTACTGTGTAACTACTCCTACTACTGTGTTACTATTCCTGTGCATGGAAGTGTAGATATGTAGCATTTTTCTTAATGCGTATTAAGTTACAAGCAAACCACAGATAAATATTGGGCCACTTGTCTTGTGATATTACTGCCATTTTCCTCCATACTTAAATTGTCATCTATGTTGTCATCTCCTCTGTCTGCCCTCAGTTCCCAACTCGGCGCACAATGGTTTTGAAGGAACTATTCAGAGATCACACCGGCCTTCGTATGAAGAGAAAGTTTGCTTTGTAGCCACAGTTAGATTAGCTACACCTCAATTTATCAAGGTTTGTACAAATGAAATCACTTTTATATCATTCTTAAATGGACTCTGGGTGGGAAAACTTCAGAGAGATTGCACACAGTATTTAAAATATTAATGAAAACCGTAAGGAATTCTGTGATAAGAAACTGAAAGTGTCCGTTTCTTCCTTCAAATAGGCTAAGTTTTATGCAAAGTATCAAACAAAGTTATGGTGAACGCTAACTCTAAATAGTAATATAAAAGAGAAATGAAATAAATTTCAAAGAAGTCCACATGAATAAAATTTAGCAAAATGAACTGAAACAATATGAAAGATTACATCAAGATTCCACTTTCACTGGAGAAGTGATTGATTTTAGTTGAAACTTGGATGTGAATTTTTTGTTGCTGGTGGTTTTTCTGCAGTTTGACACAGAAGTAGATCTTGGAGGGGTAATGAGAGCTTACATTACTTGACAGTGATGAAGCGTTGGGTTTGAGGTAATAGAAATCTTCTGTTTTGATGCAGTTATTCAGTAACTCAGTGGTTTAAACCTAACATTTTCCTTAACTGCTAATGTACAACGTGAAGGTGCCTTTCCAAGTTTAGAATTGAATGCATATGATACTTGTAGTTCTGTAAATTTAATCCTGTTTCTCTCCAAAACCAGTCAAAATAAATACTCAGGATACAGTACATTATAGTCTGTGATTGTGATTCCGATTGTATGTTTCATACAAATATATGAATCAAGGTTCAGGATAGTCTGCTATCTAATGTTCGTTTTTGCAATTCTAGCTGTAAAGTAATGCCATGAAATATATGTGGCCCAATGTTAAGCTCTTGTCTATAATACAAGAGCTCTGAACATTTAAGCATTCTGCCTCTTCAGTTTAAAGCACTGATATCTTAAGCTGAAGACTGTTAGTGGTAGCTTCTGAAGACATGGTTTATATGGTTTGCACTTCAAAAGCATAGTAGGGAGCCTGTGGAGAAATCAAAAAACTTCTTCAGTTCTGTCAGGCTGAATAGGAATTTTGTCTCTCCAGGCTCCATGCCAGAGAAAGTTTGTTTATTTTTTCTGAAGCTATGGAAATCTTTCATCTGACACTTTTCTTGCCATGCAGGTCTGAAAAATATTCTTCCTGTTATGCCTACAGTTGGTAGAGATGTTATATGTGAGATTTTTGCTTCATGAAATTGTGGGAAAAAAACCAACCTGACATTTGCAAATGCTTTTGTCTTTTGAAGTCTGATAGTTTATAGTAAAACTTCTATTCTGGAAGCTGAGGAACATCTGTCTGTGATCTTCAAGTGTCTCAGTCTCCTGCAGGCTAAAGCCTTACAGATTATACTCTTGCCAAAGTTTCGTTCCTGTACCTGAACCTCTGAGCCCTTAGTGCCCAAGGAAGCTTCCATATTACAAAAGTTTTAGGATCCTCCTGAGACTTCCGACTGGTGCTGTTCATTTGGGAAGTCTTTTGAAGAAGACTGACGTTAGAGTAAAGACTTAATCTGGCAATACCTGTTTATACTTGTGATACCTTCTGTTATTATTGAGGCTAGCATTGACTAGAATTTAGCAAATGAGTGTATGTCAGGAATTTTACCATCCTGGTAACTTCACTAACAAATGCGTGATGCAGTCAGTAATGAGATGTGTGTTTTAGTACTTGCCTTATTTAAGGTAGAACCTTCCTGCTCATCTGTCACTTACTCTCTTTCTTTCAGTTGGTATACACTTCTGGATTCTTCTTTTTTCCCCTCAAATGTAATTTCTCAGGATATGCAATGCTTTTTGCACCTTTGAGGTTCACGTTTTTGTTTTATGCATATGACCCTACCACTTTTGCAGCAAAACATGTCACAGATTTTGCTCCCTAGTGAAGGCATTTGGTTCTACACATTCTTTAAAACATTTGTCACGCATTTTGGCTAGTTGATGATTGCGTCCTATCAAGAAGGCAGGATTAATCCAGCCAGAAGGATTCTACCAGAATACTTTTTGTTACAAATGAAAGTCCTTTCTTTTCTAGATGCCTTGTTGACAACTTCAACAAGACGCCTTGTTGAACAAGCTGGCTTCTGCCCAGGGGTATTTTACAGTGGAATATCTGCAAATCATTAATATAAATGCATTGAGTAATTGGATACTAACCTGCTGCCATTTCCTTTCTAACCATGATATTTTTACTGTGGTTTTACTGCCTGCACTTCAGTGATTTTTACTTTTGTTTTGACTTGTGCCAAAATAATTAGATCCAAAGAGACAACAAATCAAAAGTATATCTCAAGGATATGCTCTTGCTCTGTCATTTCTCTTACTTTGAGTGGTGCTTTGTTAAATGCTGTAATTTTAGAAAAGTAGATGAGCTTTGGGTTCTAGGGGTAGTTTCGGGTTTGAAGCTTAAGTCTTTCTAACTGGAGTTCACATCAAGAGTCATAAATTTGTGCCCAGAGTTGCTTAGTTCATTACCTCCATCTAATTCATCCATCATTCCATCATTTTCTAAGTCATTGTCTTTAGATTTTACAGTGATGAAGGTGAGGAAAAAACATTGCCTAGGTATGGTCACTTTTTCCTTTCATAGAAAGAAAACTTAAATTTATTTTAAAAACTGTAAAGTATCCAGTAAACTCTTTGGATTATAACCGGAAAGAATGAAAAGAGAAGGTGGTCCCTCTGTTAGTCTTCTACTGTATTTTTCTGCAGAACTACTTTAGTTACAGATGTTTGCAGGGCAGCAGTGTGCTCATCTGTCCACACTTGTGGAGAGTATTCTGCCAGTGTAGCAGCAGCTTCCACATTGCAGTCTTTAGGAAACTCTTGTACCTGATCATCAATAGATTCCAGTGTGTTCCTGGCACTGGGAATACCATTGCAAGCTCTTACAAATGACAAATATGTGCAGGTGTCCAAAAAAGAAAGATGTACTTATCTCTAATTTTAATGTAATTCTTTGAGGGGTATATTTGTATGCATGTATTACATCATCCATCTTCCCTCTTTTAAGGCAGTACTAGAGGAGTTTGTAAAAGAATTGACTGGCTTGGGGTGCGTGGTGTTGTAACTGTCTCTGCATGAGGCACAGTACTCAGTGGGACATCTTTACCTTTCTTGAAGGGGACAGTAGAAGTTGACTGACATGCTCTTAATACGTTTGAGTGGAATATATTTAGAACAATGTGCAGAATACCTTAAGGTTTTATGGTAATGGAAATACGGTAGTTCTCTTACTTTTCATGAGTTCCAAACACAAGAATAGTGTGTTATTTGTGGTACGTGTCTGTGCACTCAAAGAGATTTAGAGTACTTTGTGTTCATTAAAGGGGAGAATCGTATTCCTAAACTCAGAGTAATGTGACCATCTTACTAATGTTGGGTTTTACCCGTTATAAACATCGAGTATAATCAGACTGGGGATGTTTCATCTCCTCTTTTGCGTATTGCAATTTAAAGTCATAACTGCAGGAAGTATTGATTTCTGCTTGTACTACTGCGTTTGTAGATACTGAGTTTGAGTTTAATCTCATGACATGGGTAGTCCAGTTAAATCAACTGAGCATCAGCTTGGCACAGTTGAGATTAGATTCTACCCCTGTACTGTGCGTCTAAACAAGCAAAATGAATGAAGCTGTCTAAAAATAACATTATAACTATTGTGGAATTATCTACTAACTTTAGGTAAGTCTGAATTTTGAAAGAGCTTAGGTACTAGAATAGAGCAGTTTTAAGAGATTTTTATTTTTTTCCTTTTTAGGAAATGTGCACTGTTGAAGAACCCAACGAAGAGTTCACATCTAGACACAGTTTAGAATGGAAGTTCCTATTCTTGGATCACAGGTGCAGTTCCTTCTGTGTAGTAGCAATAGAAGCTAAATCACAGTGGTGGCTGTAGTATTTGGAGTTCACTAATCTGCATTAACTACTCATAGCTTTGTTTGGTTTAGTTTTTAATTTTTTTCAGAGCACATACTGTAAACTAGAAAGCTTATATAATTAATTCTGGTATGTTCAAGATTCTTTTGTGTGTGTGAAAATAAAATGGCTTTTTTTTTATTAATTAGGGCACCTCCGATAATAGGTTATCTTCCATTTGAAGTTTTGGGAACGTCAGGCTATGATTATTATCATGTGGATGATCTAGATAATCTGGCAAAATGTCATGAGCATTGTGAGTACAACTAAGTCACTAAAACGAGCAAGTTTGTTAAACTGTACAAGTGTTCTGGTGAAATTCTGTGGTATTTTGAGTGAAGTGTCTTTACTCCCATTCGTTTAACATTGTTATACTGCTGTTCCTTATCTTTTTTTCTTTTGATACGGAACTACAAAGCAGATTTAACTTCATGTTACAATTCTGGGGTTTCATTGTGGTAAATTGGAATGCACAGCTCTGTGACTAATACTTTTCCAGTTCTTCCAATAGCATTTAAAAGGCTTTGTAATGTTTAATAAGTGCAAAAATTGGTGGAAAATTTTCAAACCTATTCTTGGTCATTGTCTTAATACTGGATTTAGGCATGCGTTTGGGCCATATGAACCTGAGAAATAATTTTTTTTTATGTAATTGGTGTATTTACAGCCTGGCAAGACAGTAAACTTTATTCTTCGTTTTTATAGTAATGCAATATGGGAAAGGGAAGTCATGTTACTACAGATTCCTCACAAAGGGACAACAATGGATTTGGCTGCAAACTCATTACTATATCACGTATCACCAGTGGAATTCCAGGCCAGAGTTTATTGTCTGTACGCACACTGTCGTAAGGTAGGTTACTTTTTAAAGAAATCCTACTGGCATGGGAGCGGTATTAATGGTATTTTTGGAGGTAGAGAAATTATAGCAGTGTTAAAATCACTAGAAAACTTCCTGGGATACTTTATAAGCAAGGTGGCTTTGAGGAGTTTGGTCTTTGAGGTATATTTTTTAAATCATCCCACAGTATAGTAGTCATCCTTGGTTTGTTCTTCTAGTTATGCAGAAGTTAGAGCAGAACGACGACGAGAACTTGGTATTGAGGAATCTCTTCCAGAGATAACAGCAGACAAAGTGAGTGTTTTATATAATTTTGTTTTACATCTTCACATGCTAAAAATAATGCGCAAGCAAATATAGAGCAACAAAAAGTGATTTGTCCCATTTGTCCCCAAATAAAGTAATTATTTGATCTCTAAATAATGTGACTATTGAAAATGATCAAAGAAGTCTAGAAAGAGTGTTTAGCTGTACTCTGCCTATAACACCCTTCTCTTTCCAGGAGTTAATGTGCGTGTAGTTATAATATAACACGGTAGCACCCATAAGTTTTTATTTAGATCTGATTTCTGCAGCGTTAGATTGCTAAATAAATGTTCTCCCTTACTGGAAGTACCCATAATCTGAAAAGGCAAGGTCAACACACAAAGATGACTTAAAGGAATTCACAATAGGAAAGTAGGAGCTGTTTAACTGTGTGACTCCACCCCACTTCTTAAAAGTATACAAAATTCATTTTGAATTAATGTCCTTGGGAGCTCCTTGGAATGAGTCTTATAAGCTTGTGGAGATGATCTGTCATGTTTTAGTCTGACAGTTCAGAAATGTTTTCCTTTGGCAGTTTCACAAGTTTCATCTGTCGGTGCTCCTTCTAGTGGAACGAACTCATCTTTTCCAAAAGAATAAGCAGTGCACTCATTACACTGTTGTTCAGAGTGAATTGAGTGGCTAGAGAACAGGTCAGCTCAGTAGTCAGTTTGTGGCCTAAGTCTGCTTGCATTTTGGTTTCTAGGCTTATATAGCTTTGGTTTCCAAGGATAAAAGCCTCAAATGGAAACAGAGCTTACAGCCATCAAACTACTTCTGCACGGTCACCTGTGTAAGGGGGTTGATTAGAAACAACAAGGTCTGAGATATTTTCTAACAGAAATATACTTTGTGTGCTGGATTAGATAAATAATTGTTGTTTACGTGTGTCTCTTCAGAGTCAGGACTCTGGGTCTGACAATCACATAAACACAGTGAGTCTCAAAGAAGCACTGGAAAGGTTCGATACCAGCCCCACACCTTCTGCTTCCTCCAGGAGTTCAAGAAAATCTTCACATACTGCAGTATCGGATCATTCATGTAAGCACCAACTGTTGAAAATAGAATTGCCTTCCTAATGAAGGCTTTCTCTACTTAATTTAATTAAATGCATAACTGGCAGTTAATAATCATTTTATGAGAAGTGCGCAAGTGAAAATATCCTTTTTGATGGTTCAGAGTCTGGAGACTACTCTGAAAAATACTTCTAAGAGTACAATATCAGACACTAGAACACCCTATTTCAATCTGTCAGGTTGCAGTATTGGTGGATAGTCGGGGAAAAAAAAGAGTCCAAGCCATAAGTGTTGTTTTTTATGCATTAAAAGCTTCCTGTGATTTTATTACTGCGTTACAGAATTGAGATAACAGTTAACATGTTTCTTTCTGTTCTAACTCTCAATATTGTCAGCAACACCAACTAAAATGACAGTGGACACTAGCACTCCTCCAAGGCAAAGCTTATCTGGTCATGAAAAGACTGGGCAAAGAAGATCATCTCTGAGCAGTCAGGTAACTTCAGAGAAAAATGTACTTAAACAGTGTAGTTCACCTTTAAAAGCTATTATTAAATCCATAGAAGCTTTTTTTTATTTCTTCTGAAAACACAATTTGAACTGTAAGAGTTTCACTTGGAATATGTCTCTTAGAATTGCATCATCAGTATTCAACTTTGGTATACTAGATTTTAAAGGAATACAATAATTAAGCATATACGTAGTTAGGTTTTGTCATTAGGATTTGCAAGAATGTGAATGAATCTCTGCTTTCACTCACACAGAACTTCTTTCTGTGATTCTGGATTTTTAATACACACACACACACACACATGCACGCACACATGTATGTAAAATTGCCCATGTAATGGTGCGTGTGTCCCTATAAAGAACTCATACAAATTTATGACTAAGAATACTAGTGAATACTTCCATATCCTTTCTGAAATCTTGTTAGCGTGAGAAATTGTCATGCTTCATGTACTTGGTGCTCATTTTCCTGTTGAACTAATACATTCACCTCATAAACAGAATGCATATTAAAATACGTATTTCTAAAAATTGTTAGTTTAAGAATAAATCAAAGGTGTCAACTTCCAGACTTGTTGAAAAAGTCTTTCCCTTAATACAATTAAGACTTCTAAAATATTTGTAGTTGTGATTTCTGTTTTACACCTAATGCTTATATATATTTTAGCAGTGGAAAAAAATCATGTATATATAATAATCAATTGCTCTTGTTTTCTTAATTCTCTAAAAATTAAGGTTAGATATTTCAGGATACGATTTACTACTTTCTGTCATATGTTCATATGATGCTATTTTGGATTTGACACTTCAAAGAAATACTTCATGTCAAGTATGAAGTTCATTCTCTTATGGCTATGGAACAATTTTTTTAATCTTTTAATCCTAGTCTTTAAGCTCACAGTCTCTTGGACAACCAGTAACACAGCCAGCGATATCTCAGCCTGCAACTTTACAGCTCCAGTCCGGAATGACTCAGGTATGGATTACCTCGATTTATTGTTTATTAGTTTTTAAACAGTCTTGTTCTCCTAGAGAACAGCATTCTCCTGGAGTAACAGGCTGCCATTGGCTTGGGTGGATGCACTGTTCACTGAGTGAAAAACAGTTTGGATGGCCAGTCCCAGAGAGTGGTGGTGAATGGAGTTATATCCAGCTGGCAGCCAGTCAATGGTGGGGTTCCACAGGGCTCAGTACTGGGGCCAGTCCTGTTTAATGTATTTTTTGATGATGTGGACAACGGGATTGAGGTCACCATCAGTAAGTTTGCAGATGACATCAAGTTGGGTGAGAGTGTTGATCTGCTGGAGGGCAGGAAGGCTCCAGAGGGATCTGGACGGGCTGGATTGATGGGCCAAGGCCAATTGTATGAGGTTCTACAAAGCCAGGTGTCAGGTCCTGAATTTGGGTCACAACAACTCCCTGCAGAACTACAGGTTGAGGGTAGAGTGGCTGGAAAACTGCCCAGCAGAAAAGGACCTGGGGGTGCTGGTAATTTTTGCTCAGCTTTTAATTTATTCATTGCACTACAGCCTGTGTTTCAGTTTTCAGCTCAATTAGGAGCTATGCAACATCTAAAGGACCAGCTAGAGCAGAGAACACGTATGATAGAGGCAAATATTCATCGGCAGCAGGAAGAGTTGCGTAAGATTCAAGAGCAGCTTCAAATTGTTCATGGTCAAGGACTCCAGGTGAGTTAGTGTATCACTTACAGGTTTCACCTGTAGAGAATTTAGGCGTCTGATACATGTCTTGGGCACCTAATACCACTACATGATCCTCCATATTCCCTGTCAGCTGCTATCAGGGCCTAATATATCTAAAATCCATAGTACTGAAGCTACTGTTTCAGAGGTACCTGATGTTTTGCTTCTAAATGTATCCAGAAATGCCCCAGTGTTGAGCAGGTCAAGCCTAGCTTATGACTTAACCTAAGTAAATGTAAAAGGATGGAGTGGTTGTTAATTCTTGCAATGTTTCTCAGCCGTTAGAATATTAATCCAAAATCTGCAAGATGAGAATCTGTTTTTCTCTGGTAGCTCTGAGGGTGTCAAATCCATGCTGCTTTGTTTCTTACACTGTCCTATCAGGCTGTGAGTGGCTCTACTTTGCATGGTAAACTTGAAGGAGTTACTGAGCCAGAAAGACAAGAAGTCTAGAGGATGCATTACTCAGTCTAGCAGCTGACTACCTGATTTCTGATTTTTTTTTTTAACCAGTATATATTTTTCTATTTCTATTTTCTATTTCTGTCATTGTCTTTTCAGCAGCTGTATTTGGAAGAAAATAATTACCCTATTGGGTTTTTCTAGGTGAAAGACCCAAACAAAAAAAACCTGATCACCTCAAACTAAGATACATTTTAAGGAAATAATTTAATATTTTCAGTCTGGATTGTGACTAAAGAGTAGAAAAAATACTTCCTGGAAGTATTGAGTATGTCGCTTAAATTCTGTTGGAAGAGTAGGAGTTTCTGGCATGTGCCATTTTCAGTGTTGTGTGATGTCTAGTGTAAACATGCCAGCAGTAGACTGCCGTATCCAAAACGGAGAGATTCACAGCTCTCTTCCCATGTAGTGTGGAGGGACCTTGTTCAGGAGTGTGAAAACTAGAGAAAATACTTCAGTGCTGCACATTCTGCCTTATAGGCTTGGGCCTAACTTTTTGTAAAGAACCAAATACTTTTGTGCTGAATTCTGTTTATTACAACAATGTTGGAAAGTTCAGTATAGTCATTATGATTTCCTGATTATCGAGGAAGATTATGTTCTTGATGCTATGCCTGGATCTACTGATTCAGAGATTTTCTTCATCTGATTTAGTGTTACTGCTGAAGGTCCTACAAACAGAAGCGTCATCTCAAATACGTTTTGTCTTTAGATAGTTGTAGACTACATTACTAGTTAGTCTCTAAATGGTGCTTTTTCTTTAAGAACAAATACTGAATGTCAATGTTTAGAACTCTAGAAATCAGGATTCTGATTCTTACCAATTAGAGTCGAGTCTCGGAGTACTGACCCTGTAACTTGTGGAATTTTTTAAGATGTTCTTGCAGCAGTCAGCTTCTGGACTCAACTTTGGTTCTGTGCAGCTTCCTTCTGGAAATTCTTCAACCGTTCAGCAGCTTACGCCAATAAACATGCAAAGTCAAGTTGTTCAGACTAATCAGACTCAAAGTGGGATGAACACAGGCCATATAAGTACTCCACACATGATACAGCAGCAGCCTTTGCAGAGTACTGCAACACAGGTAAAATTCTATTACTGGTTTTGCTGGAGAGAATGTATGCTCGAAACCACAGCTGAAACACAACAGCTTCCCTGACATTCCCCTGTTATGAATGAGTGTTTGAGATTGCTTAAAAAATCATCGGCAAGGGTATCAGCAAAAGCCAGTTTTAATATTAAGTGACAGCACAACAATCATTGGCAAGATTCACTCTACTACTTACCAGGACAGTTAAGACACAACAAGGGAAAAACAAGCAGCAACAAACCTAAACAAAATCCAGGCAATCAAAACAGAAGTGAACCGAGAATTATCGAGGAGAGTGTGTGTGAGTGTGTGTGTGTGTTTTAGCTTATGTATGTGACAAAAGGACAGTGAGGACAAAGATAAAAAGGAACATGGCCTAAAAGCTTAACAGCACTCAAACTTAACTTACACGTTAAATCTAATAATTTAACAAAGAAACAGCACTTAACTTATACCTAACTTAACTTATACCATAAATTTAACCTTAACAATTTAGCAGAGGAATAACACTCAACAGCATGTATCCCCATAGAAGCTGGTTCTTCATGCTGAACACTTCTAATGGATTTGACCATTATGTGTATGGAGACTCCTTATACATCTGATCTCTGTGGTCACCCTCCACTGTACCCTTTTCTACATTCCATACTTTCTTTCTGAGATTTGTGAAGAGGCAGACTAGTGCATTTTACTGTCTCAGCAGTAGGCTAGTTCCAAACTTTCAAGTGAGAAATTCTTGACATTATGTGCACATTATAGTCTAAGTTGGGCACAGAGATGCTAAAGGAGTAAAAAGATCATTTTGAACAAACAGTATGCAAGTAGCCAAAAAATTCAGGGAAAAAAATAACCTGAACAGGAAAAGAAGTTAATGTAAGAGACTCAGATATCCAAGGTCCAGTCCCACCTCTAAGTCCTCAGTCAGTAGAAATACTTGTGTACTTTGAATTAAGAATTCATTTGAATAGAAAAAAATCACTGGTAGTTTTGAAGTGTGGGCAGTGACAGTGAGGAGGACAGCTGTAGTACCAGGCTATTTTCAACTTACTGTCTCAAAATTTCTTTTCAGCATAATCAACAAAATGTACTTAGTGGACACAATCAACAGTCTTCTCTTGCCAGTCAGTCACAGAACACAGTCTCAGCACCTTTGTACAACACTATGGTGATTTCTCAGCCAACAGCAGGAAATGTGGTGCAGGTTCCCTCTAGCTTACCACAGAACAACAACCAGAATGCTGCTGCAGTAACCACTTTTACACAGGACAGACAAATCAGGTAAATCTTCAAAACCAATATTCAAGATGACTTTCTGTAATGCTATGCTTATGCAGCTGCACCATATACGAAAGGAACTAAAGTAGCATTAAAAAGATCGTGAGATTTGTGGTTCAGCTGTATGGATACAACCCCTGAAACTAAACTGCCCAAAATAACATGTTTGCAGGCTTATCAAAACCCATGTTCTTACAGCAAAATATGACTTTGGGAAATCTGCCTTTCTCAAGTGTATGTGATGCTTCATGTATTTTTTTTTTTTCCTGAAGGGACTCTAAATGTCTTTTTCTATTAACAGATTTTCTCAAGGTCAGCAACTTGTAACAAAACTTGTCACGGCCCCAGTGGCATGTGGAGCGGTAATGGTACCAAGTACTATGTTTATGGGACAGGTGGTGACAGCTTATCCCACTTTTGCTGCCCAACAGCAGCAGACACAGACTTTGTCAATAACACAACAGCAGCAGCAGCAGCAGCAAAGTCAGCAGGACCATCAGCAACAGCTCACCACAGTGCAACAACCAGCTCAGTCACAGCTGACCCAGCACCCCCAGCAGTTCCTACAGGTAATGAATGTAGAGTTGTCTACAGATTTTTCCAACTCCTAGCACTTTCAGCATTGCTAGGTTATCCTGGGGTGCTTTACCTGAAAACAAAGCACTTAAAATAGTAACCTGTGAATAAGCCCGATGCATGAGATAAGTTTATTCTGTAGCTGTTCTCTAAAATCCTATTACTTAGAGGAGAAGTGGTCTTCCCTGCAGTTTCACGCCATGCGTTGTCCTATCTTACATCTTTTTCCCTTTGAATTGCTGCTCTTAATTGACTGTGGGATGAAAAAACAGGTATTTCCTTTAAAACAGTTTACATTTTCTTTGCATTCACATATTAATGCAATAAGGTATGAGGGATGATGGTTTGTCTGGAAAGCAGCACACAGCCCAAAGCAAGACATGTCCCAGTAACACGAGGCATGAAATTCTGTCTAGGCTGCAGGGGAGGCTGAGCAGCAAGTAACTTTGTAAGCAGAGAGTAGGGAAGAACCTTGTTTTAGTGGAGTAGAGAGATTGGGTCAGAAGAGAAGGAAGACAAAACCCAAGGACTTTAGAAACAGGAAATCTCTAAAAGAAACAGAAGGTAGAAGCAATTGATGGGAAAATCTATTGCCATTTGTTGATTCCAGTTAATTATTGGCATATGGGTCACCCAGCATCTGGAGTTGGTGAAGGAGATGTAGTGGTGGCTAGAACACTAGGGAGGCTGTTCAGTAGGTTAGTAGTGCCTGTATCTCTGTTTCTAAATTTAAAAGTCTATACAATTCTGACTTAGTTCTGGTGAAACAGATATGTGAAATATGAAGATCTCAAAAGGTCTGTTCCTACTCTAGAATTACATTCTAGGCATAAGTCTAGTATTTTTAATACAAACTATTAAAGTGCTAGAATTTGAAGTGGAACAAATACTCTTTAAGAAGGACAAAAGTGCCTTTTCTGTGTCTGTTCACTGGGGCATGTTACAGTCTGATTCTGTAGGTGGAGTAGTTGATGTACTTTACTTTCTGCTGCAGAACATTTCAGGATTGAGACGTCCTAGTGCGTTTGTACCCGTCCTTCATTGCTTTTCTTCAGTAATCTTTTTTTTTGTTCTAAGAAGAATACTGTTAAAACTAAGTACTATTTCCAGTAGTAATAAATCTCCTTCGAAGGGGATGTTGGGTCTGCAAAAGCAACATTTTCTTTGACTGTGCATTTTGTCTGTGGGGAATAAATGTGATCTGTGCCAAATCATGCACTGTTTTTTCATTTGATTGCAGTGACAGCTACCTACACTTATTCAAATAGATTCCTTATGCCCTGCTATGCATTTGTGGTTTGAAATGAAGACAAATTGCCGTGTGTTCCTACCAATCACCACAGAAATTACAAAGACCAATTACAGCAGCTTTATTAATTGGTCAGATGCACTGCTTAAATGTATTAGTGTGAACAAATCTTCGCATTGTTTGCTCAGCTTAACTGGCCAAATCTGAAGTTTATTTTGATTGAACCCTTACGAAAAGTTGAAAAGCAGCTAGGCTTGTGTTTCTCAGTGCAGCAGGAAAAATAATTGTTTTCTGTTTTCGTGTTTTAGACATCCAGGTTACTTCACGGAAATCAGTCGGCTCAGCTTATTCTCTCTGCTGCTTTCCCACTACAACAAAGCACTTTCACTCAGTCCCACCACCAGCAGCATCAGTCTCAGCAGCAGCAGCAGCTGTCACGACACAGAACTGACAAGATGACTGATCCTTCCAAAGTTCAGCCACAGTAGTGTGGGCACTGCCTCTTGTTGAAGCAAACTGCCGCGAGGGGCTGCCCCACAAAACAGTTGCACTGAAGCTACAGAGGTAACCGTACGAAGGCTTTCTAACACCATGGTGTTGAGATCTACTTCTAACTTCTGGAATCTGCTAAGAAAAGCCACAAGATGATGATGGGGACATGGCCAACCTTGAGAGTTGCCCCAGTTTCTGTGTTCTAAAGGATTTGCTGCCATGTTGTAATTTGTCCAGGTGAAATCTCCAAATGTGACTGAAATGAGAGTGATGCTGAAAATATTGGTATTTTTATCAATCCTGTACATTTTTAAAGTATTAAAATGGACATGGAGCAATTGTTTTGAATTAGCAGGAAAAAATGCCAGAAATATAGTCCAAAAACCATCTAATTTTTTTTCAGATGATTACAGGACAGTAAATATTTTGAAAATGTTGTGTGAAATCCAGTTCTCTGTTGTACAGATGCTGTAAAATATTGTGTATATGTCTGCATAAAAGGAGAAAGAGCAAAATATTTTATATGATGCATGAAAATGTAATCTGTTATTTGTAGGTTTGAATATGTTTCCCTAAATTCTCACGCCATACTCAGACTAATGTTTTCCTCTGTTCTACCCTTTTGTTTACAACATGATGCATCATTATTTTCACCCTTAATGTGGGCACAAGTCTCTTGTTTGTGCTTTGTCTGTGATGTCAGGGTTTGTTCAGTGAGGTATAGTGTGTTGGTTAGTTGACTGCTTGAAGTTAAATTACTGATTAAGCTGTTTGAACTGGTGATCATGCATCAGGGTTCAGGACATTCAGATCCATAAATATCATCCATCATTTCATAATGAATTCATCGTTTTATTTGAAAAATAGGAATTTGCACTGCTTTCTTGCGGATGGTTTGGAATTTTATTCCCCAAAGCTATCTTTTGATATAGTTCATAGTTGGAAATATTTATGTAAAAGGTTTAAAAAAATGACAGTAATTTTCAAGAATGTTTCAGTTATAGAAGTAATTTGCACAAAAATATATTTACATTTAATAACCTTTTGGGCACTTTTTAACCACTTTCTCTGTGGTGAGAATTGTAACTTGTTAAACCATGTTGGAATCTTTTTATTCTCCTTCAAAAATTAGTCAGAACTAATTCAGGGTCATTTTAACAACAACAACAAAACCCATAGTGCCTTGATTTTAATTCAGGTGATAATGTTGAACATCTTGAATTACAATGTCTTGAATCTGTAACCATTTTCAATTTTGAAGTCTTAGCACATTGTCAACCAAACTTGTGTATCTACTTCATAGATATTTCTGTATTGTGTTAATTTTAACAGTGGTCCGAGTTGAGACCATGAATATTTTTGACTGGTACTCCCCCTCAGACAGTAGCCAGAAATATAGGAGTCTCAAAAATCTCAGATCTTTAAGGTAATAATCTTAAAAAAAAAGAAAAGCAAACCTTGAAAGACAGGACTCTTTTTGCAGAAGGGAGAATAATAAGCTGATTTTTTAAAAATCATATTTGGAAGCATTTAAAGTGTGTTTCGGGGGAGATCATGATTGCATTTAACACTACTAGGTATTGATTTAAAAGATATCACTGAACTAAGACTTCAGAAGGCAACTTCACTTTATAAAGAAAATAAAAAGTTCCAACAGATATGTGCTATTTAAGTAAATGTTGGTAGGTTTTTATGGTACTAGTTTGTGGAAACCAGAACTTCAGAGGAAAATGAATAAATGCTGATAGATCTGATAATTAATTAAAAACAAAAAACAGTAAAAGCAGTTAAAACTAGTGCTAGGGAGAGAAAGCTGGATTAATCTTGAATACTGAGGTGGAGTTGAATGAATGTAACCAAATGGTGATGGTCTGTTTTGTACTATGGAACAGTTTGATTGTATTACTGGATGAACCAAACCCACAGGAGGTAATACCAGTTTAGCCAAGCCTTTGATGCCGTTGGTTACGTTTTGGGGCGAGCCTTCGCCTCTGCACATGTCCCAACATTAGATCTTTGTTATTCCCCATCATAAAGGAAATGTTTGGCACCAAAAAGCCAAGCAGTGAACAAGGAAGGAGAGTATGAGAAGCACAGTACCAAAGAGAATCAGATTGCTCTCTGCTCCAAGAAAAGCCTATTGCAACCTGGAGCAAGGAACAGATGCCAATACCAAACATAGCAAAAAACACTTTCCCTTCTTTAAAGGGATTTCTGGCATTCTTCAGGCTGGGATATTTGTCAGAGACCTGTTTCTGTAAAGTTCTATGTAAAGAAATCCTGCCTTGCTCGCTATCCCTACCACTCCATTCCACCTGTTTCTATATGAAGCTGCATTGACTAGAGGTCTGTGCTATCACTTTTTTGCCTAATGGAAAATAGGTTAGATACAAATTTCTTTAACCAATTACAATAAAAATATAGCACTAAAAAAGAAAACTGGGAGAGCTTTAATAGTGCTGTTAGAACTACTGAATAGTGGTAAAATAGGTATATTAAGCTGTTCTACTGAGAGTTACAGAAATTAGAGATCCAGCCAGACAGTTAATGATGCAGCTTTTTATATAAAGCTTCATTTCGACTTCTCTTCCCATTCTCCCCTTCCCAAATACTCTGGTGTGCTGCTATAGGTCTGTCAGTAAAAAGGCTAAACTAGGAGGGAGAAATTAGGTGATGGGATAGCGTGGCTGCTGAAAGACAACTATAGAAATATATGCTTTGACCAAGAAGCTTTTTGTAGCCTCAGAGAGAGGTCATTCAATTACAGAACTACCAGCTAGTAGAGAAGGGATAGAAGATGGGGAAATCCTAAGGAACTAGAAAAATACAGCACACATTTGAAGAATTCTTGAGGTGAATCAGGCAAACTTTACAAAAGCAAGTGTGTAGAACTTGGTCCAGATTGTGTGCAAGTATGCAGATGCTTTGTTCACAAGTAGTGACTAAAAAGTGTATATTTAACAGGTCTGCAGCTTCCCCTTTGCTGAATCAGTTGCTGAACTGTCCTTGAGTTTTAGTGAGAAGAGGACCAGGCTGTTGCCTCTTTCTTAATCGGCCTTTTGCTTCTGCCCGACTCATTTACCACAGACTTACTTGCAACATCCTGATAAATAGCACGACAGTGAATGCTGTGATGCTGCAGGTTCTGGAGCAGAAATGTTGCAGAACGACTCTGACAGGAGGGAAGCAGTCTGTTAAGGGGAGGATTGTATTTGTGAAGAAATGGGCTGGTGATACATAATGGAGTGAAAAGGACGGCATTTGCACGGAGTTTAGGAGACAGACATTGTCTGCAATGGGCGAGGCTTTGAAGAAAAGTGTCTGGGATAACTTCAGAGAGAAAAAGAATATAGCTATTTTTATATTATATTTAATATATATTATATTTGTATATAAATATGAAAGGATTCTAGTAGGAGCTCTCCATATGCCTTCCACTTCATCTAGAAGGTTTACCTTCTGCACTACGGTTCCAGTGTGTCACCACCTTCTGTGGGCATCTTGCCTACTGCCAAACACCAAAATTAGTAACCCAGTATCCTTACAAGAAATAGATTTCATTTCAGCTTTATGTAAAAATGAATAAAGTAAAGATATATCAGGCAGTTTTTCACGGGAAAAAGAAATTATCTTAAGACTTAAATAGCACTTTCTCTTTTTATTTTTGGTTTTTGGGTTGTTTTTTTTTTTTGAGTAATAACAAGCACTTTACTGAAAAGACTATTTGAAAAACAGTTTATTTCTTTAGTCAATGAAACTGTTAAAAAGGGGGCGCATTGAGGAATAACACATGAAACTGTCAAGAGAGACATTTCTGGAAAATGTTTCTTTAATATGGTGATCCTTTAAGGTTTAAAGTGCAGGATTAAAAAGGCTTCTAAAACCGGTTGCCTTTGTGTTTTATATGGCCAGGGGAAGGGATTAGGGATGATAGCTTCCTTGGAAGGAGGCTTTTTAAGTTGCACAGTTGCCTATGAGAGAGAATCATCTGGAGGCTCATTTGCCTGCTCAGTAATTCTAAGTGTCCCTTAGGATTATAAATTGTGTGAAAATGTTCTGAAGGTTTAAAGATGTGGCCTTTTTCAAATGTTAAAGTCGATTCAAGAATCATTTATATTTTCAGAGATTTAACCCAGGTATTGTTATGAGTGTTTTAAATGTCACGGCATCAAGAGATGTCAAACATGTCAGATTCATAAGCTCTATTTGAAATAATTATTAAAATTAGATGTACAGTCAGAGGGCTGGAAAATGGTTATTTTGATTAAAAGGGAAAAGAGACTAGTTTTAATAATTAACCTTTTATTTTTTTACTTATCCCTGGTGGAAAGAATTGAAGAGAATGAAATGAATTTGGATTTAAAAAGACATATTTAAACGAATCGTAGTAGATGAGACAACTGTGAGAGAACATTTGAAATTGTCTTGGTTGTCCATGAGACTGGGTAGTTGCTTTTTCACTATCATGATTTTTAACACTACATTCCTTGTCTTTTTATTTTTTTTCTTTTTTAAACAGGTGATTTTAAGCTCTGCGATACTTCATGCTATGCCATCTGCATGAATTTTGCCAGCATGATATGCTATATTCAAAGAAAGTATACCTAAATAAAAAGGAAGGGGGGGGGAACAAAACACTGTGTCTGAAAAAAATACTTTATGGCCTAATAACAGAGACCCCAGCTATGACTGAGAGATGCTGCATTAATAGACAATCAATCAGTGGGTAATTATTTATGAAACACTTTTGGAAATGGTCTTAAAGATGTAACTGCTTTGAAAGCAGTTGGTGAGTTGTCTTTTTCTAACAAGAAAGGTAAAAAATATTTATTTTCAAATATATCAGATTGAATTTTGAGTTTTTAAGCAGTGTTGATTTCACAGTGTCTTGCGTTTCAGTTTTGTTTTGTATTTTTTTAACTGGCATTAGATTTATATACGTAAAAGAAAACAAACAGAAAAACCCTAGTGCCGTTCATATTGACGTCAGGAAATGTAGATACAGTTCCCTGGTGTTCATGTGACCATTACTAATTGTCAATTTTTTAACTGAATAAATGTAACTCATTTAAAATTTTGCTTTCTGTAGCTTCTAAGGTACTAGAAGTTTTTTTTCTGAAGTTGCTTGATGTCAGTTTTATCCAGGTTTCACAGTGAAGCGCTCTTACCCTTCCCACGACTGTACCAAAGGCACTCTCTCCCCCACCCACAGAACTGACTTGTGAGAAGTTGCTTGATGTCACTTTTATCTTCTCTCCCCTACCCAGACAAATGACTTGTGAGATTTCAGTAAAAATGCATACTGTATTTTTTCCTTGTCTTCTCTCTGTATCTCTTTATAAACTGATGCCCCACTCTAAAGGCTAGAGACCTCTGGTTTGTGTATTTACATTACCGCCTCGGAATTTACTCACACAGCACTTGATTGAGTGTGCACAACTTAAAACTGCTTTCATACCTTTCTGTCTACAGTCCCTGTTCTTGCCAAAGGATGGAGCAGCACTGCAGAGGGTTTGGATGGGCAGAGCTCTTCCCTCACTCTCTGTCATGGGCAAACCATCTTTGGCTTTAACTTGGTGCCACTCCCCTCCCTGGGTATTTCTTCTGCTGGTGAAATGTCAAAGAATATTATTTTTAAAGGAGTAGAGGTTGTCTGAAATGTTGGCAGTGCCACTGAGCAAGGAAGCAGAGATTTGCATTTTGCTGCACAACTTGTTGAGAGCATGTAGCTCCCGCCTGGAAGAGCTGTGTGATAGTATGTAACCTGTCAGGGTGGTCTGACCCTCTTTTCACTGATCAAAGTGTAAACATTATTAATTCCAAATGAATTAAATGATCAAGGAAAGGAGGGCGGGAAGAAAATTGTGTAATTGAAACTGAATGCCTGGAGAAAATGATAAATACACTTAGCCATTTTTACAGTCTGCAGTACTTATTTTTTCTGTAATTCACACTGGATGCCCAGAGGAAGATACTGATCTTTTGCCCTTGTGAATTAAATAATACTGGTGCAAGTTATATATTACTTCTATATGCCATGAGGCCCCTGTGCCTCAGAACTGTAGAAGTGCTGGAGCTGTAGTTAAGAGCTGTCACCACCCATCAGTGATTAAGACTGAGGGGCATGTAGCGAGCAAGGTTGTCGGTTTTCTTAAAATCGAACTTTGGAAATAGCAGTATATTTTTCCATAAACTTATCATGAAGAAGAGGGGTAATTACAACTGCTGCCACACCTGAGGCAATTCTGTTAAATGGCATTTTGCTGTCATGCAAGCTTGAAAACAAAATGAATGTTTATATGAGAATGAAGCTGTTAAGTACTTGTAAAGATTAGCAATCCAAAGGTTAGCTGCACTTCTGCCTCTCAGACATTAGTGATATAAATTTCAGATGATTTCAGCTGTTTGAGGGTAACATATAATAGCAAGAGCCTCCCTAGCATTCTTTGTAGCACACAGTCTCTATCACTGTCAGACCCTTTGGCAAATACATTCTCTGTTGGGAAGTAAATTTAAGTAATCCCAAAGAAGCACACGGCTATAGTGCATGCCCACGTCAATGGGAAATGCTACGGAAATGTGCCCTGCATCTACATTAGCAGAAGCCTGTAGCTGTAACTTGCCAAGGGTGCTGACTCCAGGGGCCATACCAGGTCATCTCTGGAAAAACGCCACGTCAGTACAGCAAGTGCCATTACATCATTATTTCCATAGCTCTGGAAGTTAAGGGCAACTCAGATTATATTCGGATGAAACAGCCTGATCCTCTTGATTCAAGATCTGATTTTGTTTTTTAAAATACCCACTATCTGGGACAAACATGGAAGTTCACTGGACTACCAACCTCTTTCTAGAAACACATTGTAAAACAGCTCACGTGAATCCGGTGGCAGCATTCCAGAGCCAGGCTGAGCTGGAGGGGCAGCTGAGGTGAGGGACAGCCTGGATGGCAGCAGGCTGCCTCTTACAGTGCTCAGGGAACACAGCCCCTCTCTCACTTCCAGGTTTTCCGACTTGGTGTCTGACTCTCAGCTCTCCGAACAGCAAGCCCAGGCACCAGCCCAGCACACACACCCCTGCTGGCATTACCCTAGAAGAGCAGGCTTGCTGGTGACCTGGTCCTGTACTTCGGTTCAACAGTTTCCTTCGAAAAACTTCATCCTGGCAGGATGGAAGATTAGTTTACCTTAGTCTTTGCTAATTGCACTTTGCCATATACAGAGTAATGGGACAGGCTTTACCTAAGGATTGGGAATAGGCACCTTTGAAAATAACAATGACAAGCTTTTCTCATTGTAAACATTTCAGCTGATGTGAGAATTTTCCATCCCAGTAGAACTGACCATCAACTCCATTTTAATTCTGTTGCTTGGAAGCGAGGAGTTGCTGGCAGTGTGCACTTGCAAACCTCTGCTGTGTGCAGAGATGTAAATTCCTGCTTTAGATGCTGCTTTCGTGGTTCCTTTGGCAGCAGCTGAAATCTGCTGCATCTCACCCCAGCAGGGAGAGCTGCAGGATGGATGGGAAACCTGTGGTGGATAGTTGCCCATTTCCCATATTGCAGATGCCAATGGTTTGCAGAGCCTTCCCTTCAACACCTGCATTTCACATTCTCCAGCTACAAAAGGACAAGAAAGTGCACAGGATTGTGGCAATCAAGGCTTCAGGTGGTTACCTTATATATAAATGCCCATACACACTCTATATTGCCTGTATCTCAAGTATCCAGGTATTTTGAGACAACAGCAGCACACCCCTCTCCACTGGCAATGTGCTAGAATGACAAGAAGTCTGATGAAAATGCTAAAATCCCAGCCCCTGAACCAGACAGCAGGTGAGAGCTGGCCAGAGTGCAAATCTTTTGAGACACTGTGGAGGGAAAAGGCCAAGTCTGTGCTGGAAACTGCACAGCAGACACAGCACTGCTAAGAATGTGTCACTGGCTCCCTCCATCACCTTCAACAGTCTTTCCTTAGGTCCCAACTCGATTCTTTAAACTGTGAAAAATTCCAACAGGCACTTGACAACATTAAATCACTGTAACAAGTAGCAACTACTAAAGCACCTTTCAAAGCTTTTACTAAAATATCATGAGCTAACTAATTTCATGCTAGACTTCAAATAAGTCAATGTTTGTGCTTTAAAAAAACAACACCACCAACAAAAAAAAGCCCAAAAAGCTACTCAAACAGCACTATTCAAACTAACCTGCCTAGCTGGTCTCTGAGAGCAGCCAAATACATTGCTATGACTGGGCAAAAGCAGTACTTGGCATCTGTGCAAGTTCGTAATAGTAAGTTTGTAATAGTAAAATACAGATGTGGAAGTTGCTGAGATTTGTTCTGCAACTTCACACTCACCCCTACAAACAACCTCTTAAAGAGCTTCATTATTCTGTTGATCCTATGATCCTAACTTCTCATATCAAAAATAGCATTAAGCAGCACACACAAACTTTAGGAAGCTTCTACAATTAGAGCATGGCCAGCTAGGTTGGCTTTTTGGATTTTGAGAAAAAAATTTCCATGTCTTTTCCCAATTACATTTCTATTCCTAGAAAGAAAAATCAAGTGGCACCACAGTTACCCTGCCTGGGACAGACCTGTATGAATGTCCAGCAGCACCACTTCTGATTAACACAACAAGCAGTTGTCCCACAAAAAGTTTAGGCTCTTCCCTGCAGATCCCTGTTCCTGCCCTGTTTTAACATGACCTCTGCTACGAATGCACTCCCAACAGGAGTTGAAACTCATCATGGACAGTGTGGGTCCTCAGACTGTGGGAAAGAAAAAACTACAGGTTTTGGCTACAAAGTTTGGTTCAAACGAAAAGAAAAAAAAACCAGAAAAAAACCCCCCTTAAAACAACCCAAAAAAACCCCAAACCACCAAACCAATACAGTTCCTTTGGGCCAAGACATGAACATGTGGACCTGAAGCCTGAAATGGCAGCCTGTTTTCATACCACTGTGCATGCCTGGCATTGCACTGCTAATGCTCATAAGAGTTTGAGAAATACAGCATTAAGAGCTTTTCTGGGAAGAGAAACCTCAGAGGATTAGAGGCTGCTCTGTTTGTGATCTACAAACGGAATGGTCAAATCTGTAAAGCTCCATAGTTCTTCAGCTTCAAAAAAGGCAGATTCATAATAGAAACCATGTCTTCTATTTTCCAAAGTAGATCTTAGTGGGTTATACAGGCTCAGAATCCAAATCACCATGGGAGAGCAGAGATAAGCATGTATTTCTGCAACCCACGTATCTTCAGTGCCCAACATCTTCAAAGTCTTTATAACACTAGCATTTATCAGTAACTAAAATAAATTTAGTAATGTTTCCTCACTTTAAGTACATAATCACTAGGTAAACCTTTGTGGCAGGAATTATGGCAGCCATCAAAAACAACAGTGAAAATAACACAAATGGAGACACTATGTTTTATTAATACTCTTCCAGATTACATTTCTATTCCTAAAAAAGAAAAATCAGGAATACATCTAAACCTAAGAGTTCCATTACTGCTCAGTCCTGGGAATAGAACATGGTTAAGTTGGACCACTTCATTACTCTCTGTATACCTTAATATTTAAAAATAAAAGAAAAGTCAAATAATACTAGCTCCAGCCAGATTGCATATTGAACACAGTAGGTTGTTAATCACCCCACATCAATTTCCTGATAAAAATCCCTGATTAAGAAGTTTTCCCTCTAAATTAAGTTTATAACATTCTCTGTTGGTTGGCTCAGCCACTGGGTGGCATAGGAACTGCTCCCAGGTTTCTTGTTGCTTAGATTATCCAGCCTCAGGTGCACCATGGAACCACCACCATCTTTGGAGGTGGGAGCCAGCAGTTTTCTCCCCAACACCTTCTGCTCAGCAACAGGGAACAAGCCACAGTCTGCTTCAAGCGACTTGAAGAATCAGCTCTTGAAGAAACAGGAAAGGTGGATGTGTGTAGCGGAGGAAGGAAAGAGGAATTCTCAGTACTTCGGAGGATAGATCCTTGAACTCAGCTGAGCCAGGTCCAGCAAGAGAGAAAACCACTCGGATTCCACCGTGGGAGCAGGCACCACAGCACAAACAAATCAGACAATGAGCAGATCTCCACTGCGGAAGCTGGCCATAAATGTATCAGTCCCATGAATCATCTGCTATAAAAAGTTCAGTGTCTCATCTTCAGCACTTGTTTAACTAGAATTCTATAACTGCTTGATGCTTCCAATCCTTGTTCTTTTACAGCAATGAAAAATTTTAAAAACCAGAGTCTGGACTTATAAATAGTGCAGAAAATGCAAATGCTAAGAAGACAATGCCTCCTATGATTGTCACTGAAAAGAAAACACAAAACAAGAAGAAATTAGATATCAAAAAGTAATTAACTTCCATGACACATTACAGACTTTATTTTTTTTAAATGTCTCATTCCCAAATAACCTTACTTAAAAACTCATGCTACAAGCAGTGGATGCTGTTTCTAGCTCAGTATTGGGATGCCCATATGCCAACCCACTGTCTAACTGCATCTCCAAGAATATATTCTGGCCCACAGGAGGAAGCTTTGTTTTACTCATTACTTAAGCCAGTATAAAACTAGGTTAACACCTGCTGTTGAGTATTTGGCTGTATGGCAGAAAATAGGATAGAATATTCTCATACCAGAGCAAGCCATCAATTGAGACTGACATATAATTAGCATTTTTTTGCACATTTTAGGCAACTGTGTTGAAAGAAAAAGTATCAAAAACATTAACTGCTTGCAATGGCCACAATCTGCTAGAAGCTGGGACAGAATTCTGGAAAAGCACCACTGTGTATGTTCTCCAGCTCTTCAAACAAACTAATGTGCTAGAAGGATCTCTGGTTTAATCTAAAGCTATTCCTGTGGCTCAAGATCCACACTGTGCTTGGAGCACATGAAACCATTGTTAGATTAGCATTTTTTCACCAATATTCTCAGCAAACAAACACAACAGTGTGCATGTTTCATTTTTAGCAGTGAAGTTGGTTTTTTACCACCTCTGCAACTACAGAACAAACATTCTGAATGAACATATACAGGAAACAGCTTCACAGGATTATTCTTGGGAGCAAGAAATCTCACCACATCATAGGACTGACAGTGGAAGCAAGCTGCAACCTAAGTTAAGGAAAAGCAAACAACCCAGTGTAACCTTACTGGTCCTGCCTGTTGCAGTTAGCAGGTATGATAAAAAAACCATTTATGCTACACAGAGTAGCTTCTAAGGCTTTCATATGCCTGGTATAAGTTATTAGTATGCAGTTCTCTTGCTCACCTGATAGTCTAGACTCAGAATTTCAACAGAATTTCTACTATCCACTGTCAAACAATAAATACTGACCATTCAAAATAGTGTATTTCCTTCCTCTGGTTTCCTAAAAGGAGTAGCTAATAGTGAAGCAAAATGAGGTGGGATGGATGTAAGACACACTCAAAAAAAGTCCCAAAAAAATCTGAAACAAACTACCAGTTTTTATGGGTTTTCCAAAAGCTTTGAGAAACACTGTTCCCAAGCATGCAGCTCTTTACACCACAAACATTACCAGCATTACATTTTTTTGGTTGGAGTGCATTTTCGCTTACCAGTCCTAACAGAAATTTTTTGTGCTATCATTCTCCCTCCAATAACTGCTAAACCAGTGCAAAGGCAATGTCCCACTGTTCCTCCTACTGCCACACCATAGGGATCCTGAGGGAAAAAAAAAAGCACAAAGGGATAAATCAGCACTGCTGAAAACCCATTAGTCCTACAACAACCTCGGAGTAGTGCTTTGATTCCCTGGTTGCAGACTGCCAAGCATGGATGACACTGTCTGGTGATTCCTCTGCTCTGCTATTCAGCACTGTCTTAAAGACCAGTAATAGTGAACATCAGCTGGTGAGACAGACTTAAATCCACCCTAAGATAGGAGCATACAGCATGTTTCAGCCAAGCAGCATCTTTAAGTTGTTAAATACAGATCCAGAAATCGCTCTGCTGTAGTTAAACCAATAAGCAACCTCCAGAGGGAAGGTGGCAGCTGTTGAGAAACACAATATCCATCAGCTGGAAGAACACCAACCTATCTATAAAGAAAGAGAAAAATAAGTCCTTGAACTGCAAATGAAAGCATTCAGCAGCTACAACATTCCAAGTTCTTCACCCTGCTTCATCCACTTGTGCTCTACACTCTGCCCCACTCCATCATCCAAAGAGGGAAGCATGAAAGACCTGAAGCCCAGACAACAAAAAACTATTTTATAATTTACTGTCAACAACAGCTTTTCACATCACTGAACAACAAGCAGCTCCTCAGTGTGTGAACAACTGTACTACATAAAGAGGTTTCTCAGATCTCCTTAGAAATTACAGTTAAGGACAGCACATGTCCCCTGCTCATCTCTATGTGACACTTTTAGCTCCAAGAGGGAAAAAAAAAAGCTGCTGCCATCACCTGAGGAATGCGGGGCATCTCAAAGAGGTGAACAGCACAACTGTCTAAGAAATTCCATGCTTTGAAGACAACACTCACTGGCCCAAAAGAACCAAAACCACAAGCCAGTGGCGAGCACCAAGCAGTGGGCAGGTTGGAAAGCACCAAGAAGTGCGGAAGAAGCAGGGCTGGGCCAGCAGAACAAACAGGCCCCCAGGATCAGGACCCAAAGTCCCTGGATACTCCTGCAGCCAGCAATTCCTACACAGCCCTCACTGGCAGAAGGCGGATCTCATCCCCCCATTCCATCATAATTATTCACTGATTTTGAAAGCCAGTATCAAGACACCTTCAATTCATTTTTTGTTTGGTAGCACTCTTATGAACATTTCCTATTCCACAGGTACAGCCCACAGGCTTTAACTACAGTGCTCAGCACTTCACAAACCACACCAAAGAGTCTGACAGACACTTCCTAAGGAGACACTTAGGAAATGCAAACCAGAAGTCAACAATCCCCTGTAAAAAGATGGGCTTAAGCAACGTGCCTAGCAAATTGGGCAGAGGCTGTAGTGCTTCCTTTTTTTCCAAGATGGCCTGTAACTGCCTGAACAATGAGATCATCCTCTCCTGCTGTTAGCTCTAAACCACTTCCCTACACTGTAACAGACACAAGAGGTTCCTGCAGATTACAGCCTCCTTCATTACACAGCCCTCATTTATCCCTAGGGAATGTCTGAAAGTGCATCTGAAAGAAGCATGAGTCCTAGGGAAAAACATGTAAACTATCTCAATGCATGAAAGAGCACAGGCAAGCTACTTATGTTTATTAAAAGCCTGACTATAAGCCTTCATCTTCCTGTAAGTACAATACAGTTATATACACTCTAATCATCACAATGAATATAATTTAATTGACAGCATTGCTTAGTGCCTAGCAGTTTAGAGTTTATTGTCCTTCTATACACTGCACCATATTGACTCATATCTTAACACGAGGTATCTGATGTATCTTTCTAACAGTTTTAAGCTTGATGGAATGGAAGTATCTTTTAAAGTCACCCAGTGATGACCTGAATGACCACAGAGAGCAAAGAAACATCTGGTCTGTAACATCTCTCAACACTGTAACAAAACCCAATTGATTTCGGCTGCATGATATAAAGCAGCTATTTGCAGGAATGCCAGTGCAGTCCCAATCATGTAACAGTAGTTTTAATACTACTTCAGTGCTTCAGTGCATTTACTGTCAGACCTTGACACAAACTACGTAAGGCACATCAAGGCAGCAGGTGTGAATCTGATAGCTCCTGCAAGAGTATTTTGTCTCTTGCCTCTCTGTGGGCAACCCAAAGAAGGCAAAAGAACAGCAGGGATTCTGCAACACTCACCTCTCTGGCAGCCAAGACTATGGTTGTTAATTGGGAACGATCACCCCATTCTGCTAAAAATGTTAAAGTAAAAGCTTGAACAAAGATTGGAGAAATAAAGTGTAGCCACTTCTTCTGAGGTATAGTGGTGCCTGGCCCAGATTCCACATCTCCTGGCCCATTTAACAGTTTAGTTCTCTGAAGCTGTGGAGGTCAAGGGAAAAAAAGCAAGAAATAACCATAAAATTAAATACATAATCTGAACAACCCAAACGAAACACTCTAACAATATAGCTAGACATTTAGTTTCTAGAATGTTATTAGCCACTAACTGCTGCATTATCAACATATTATTTACACAGTCACCATTGCAAAAAAATAGCTAAGTATATGCACACATGTATGTGTGTGGAAATATACACACACATATATATACTTGTAATCAGCTCTAACCTCTGATTATTGTCCATCTTGTACTGCTTACAATTGAAACGCTGACCATAAAAAGAAATAAAAGAAGAACCAAGAATAAACTGTTGGTGTCCTCTCTGCTGGTAACGCATTAAAAACACCTCAAAACCACCCACACTAAGCAGAAGGTCCCTTCTTTCCTAAGAAGCCAGGCTTGCCACAGAACTGGAATCACCTGCTGAAAGAGCCTCCAGGGGCCACTTCCATCCCATCTACCACACATTTTCTGCATCAGATTAACAATCACAGACACAGCTGAACACCCCAAACATGACAGTGCTGTTCTGCAGCTTCACAGCTGTAATTCTTCCACCAGCTGTAACTAACAGCAATTTTATTACTTACTTCCTCATCTTTTTTTTTAATTTCTGCTTGAACTTCCTCCAGCTCTTCCTGACCCTCATCTGGACTCATTTTCAAGCCTTCCCGAAGCATTCGGATGCCAAAGATTGCAAACAGTGCTGTTGACACGTAGTATGTGTACACACGAGGAATAACTGTGGTGGCATAGCCAAACAAAACTGAAAAGGAAACAAATGTGTCATTTAAAAAAATAAGCATGAGGGCCATAATTGTTTTTCCCACATCTAAGAAATGCTTGCTAACAAAGTCTGCAATCCAAATATCCACTGATAAGTAAATATTGCATCTTTTGTTAGTTTTTGTATAATTTTCTAAGTTTTTGGAAGATAACATGCTAGAAACTCCAACCATTACTGGTCATGCCAGAGACTGAAGTGCACTAAGACACAGACAACGCGCTCCAGCCAAAGCTGGGGTGCTGCTGTTCCTGAGAGCCAGTGCAAACAACATCATCTTTCCCATCAAGGTCTATGCAAGTCCTGGCTCTCTCCATGCACACCATGAAACTACCATCTGTAATTGTGGTAGATTAGTCACAGTGTACCCCAGTTAATTCCATTTACATGTTGGATAGCATCTCTTTCCAATCATTTTGTTTATCAGATAAAGACAGAATAAGATTTTCGACAAGTTAAATCTATGAGGCATATCCACAAATCACCCAGCTGGATGAATCCATGTCTGTCTTCCTTTGCCAAGAGTACATTACTATTCCCTCGTCCCCCATATTCCTCACATACACACAACGTGACCAACTGTGATCTTTCTTTATTTCAAAGGCTGATCCCACTTACAGACTGAAACGCAACCTTCAGAGCGCATCTTTTAGAGGTATTGAAGGTGGTCAAACAAAGCCAAAAGTAGTTCTTAAATAAGAAATATGAATCCAGGACAAAGTACTTAGTTTTCACAAAGTAAGACCACTTAGCATTTTTTTTGACAGAAAAAGGCCTATATAAACGGGAAGAAATTAAAAGTCTGCATCTTATGTTCAAGGATTCTTGGACCATGCACTCACAAATATTTCTGCTGCTTTATTCCACATGCAATTAGCTAAAACGAAGCATATCACCATGTGTGCTTTCTTGTACACACTTTCTTAGTTGAAAAATACACTCAGAAGTTACTACATGATCTAGAAATAATTCTGCACTGCCACTGCCAGAAGTAAGAATGAGGCCAGAATTAATGAGCCTTATTACTCATCAACACAGCACATACATACACGAATAGCAGTACTATTGGCAAAGCTAAATAAACCAGGAGTCAAACTAAACTTCTTTAAAAAGACAGAAAACACTGCAGTAAAACGATGCAAGAAAGCTAGGCAAAAAAGCTATTTTTTTCTTAGCATTTCTTACATATATAAGCATAGACATAGTGAAATAATAAGAACTGTAAGACAGCTTACTTTGTCAAGCACAGCTTGAAAAAATATCCCAAGTAGATCACTTGGAACTAATGAGTTTAAGTGAGCATGTCTTCATGAAACCAAGGTGGGCAACCCCCCCTGGGAATTTCCAAACTCAGCTTGTATGAAACAAGAGCAAGAGATAGGAGAAGGAAAGGGTGTGGGGGAGGAAGGATCCAACAACAAAACAAGTTCCTTTCTGAAAAGGGAAGAAATAATTGAGAACCTCTAAACTGGGGGACAAAAGCAGAAAAGGAAGGTTTTATGAGAAAGCATCAAGAAAGATTTGAAGAAAGAATTTGTATACAAGAGAGCCATAACGGGCAGGAGAAATTACACACAATGCAAGTGGAAACTGCTCTAAAACTGCAGTAGTCGCAGCAGTGTACACAGCAACAGCTGCACACCCAAAAACCATTCACAGAAACACTTGCCAAGCAGACTGAGCCAGTGAACTGGCTGTCTCCAGTGTGTATAAATCAATCACCACTACTTTAAGTGTTTCTGAAATGGGCATGGTTAGAAATGAGCACACAGACAAACTGTGCTGCATCTGATGCACCCGAAGGCTGCTCCATTTTACAATCACAGGTACGTAAGTGCCCACAGCTACAGGTCCCTCAAGTGCCACCGATACCTTACTTCCCAGTCCCTCCCCTCCATCTTCCACTTATGCAGTTCCCAGCACAAACCCAAACAGCTACGTGTGCAGGACTACAAGCCAGATGAGGAAAATGTGTCATCATATAAAGAATCTTTTGTCTTAGGAGGAAAAACAGAAGCCACTCCCACATTCACATTCCCTTTAGGCACACTAATTTAACAGGAGCTTAAAAAAAGTAAACCAGTCCAAAAATCAAAGGAAGTGCTTAGGCTCTCAATCTCATTCCCCTTCCTAAAATTCCTATTGAGGCCTAGGGAACACAAAGACTTCCTTAGAGGCAAGAGCCTAAACATTCAATGAGATTCCATGCTCCACAGGAAAAGCTTCACACTCTCCTCAAAACAGAACATTGCATGTATGTACTACCTGCATTCCAATTAAGGTTTTTTGATAAATACACACCCATCACTTCTTAAGAGATAAAACAAAACAGAAAAAGCAGAGTGCTAACCTGATAAACACGTCATCAGTCCCAGGGCAAGCATGGCACCAGCCAGCACAGTCAGACGGTTGTACCGCATGGCCATGATGGCCGCGATGAAGAAGGTCTTGTCCCCCAGCTCTGACACGATGATGACCGATATAGCAGCCACAAAGGCATGAATGAAGCCCAAGTTAGTCTTGTCAGCTGACTCTTCACTGACAATGTGGACGGGAGCAACCAGTGAGGAGCCTTTCTGTAAGAGGGGGGGAGAGAAAAAAACAAAACAAATCCTAAACACTCGTCAACAGTAAGCTTGAATGCTTAGTACACGGAAGTACAGAGCCTTGTATTTCTCCTTTCATACCATACTGTAACATTTGAAGCAGATACACCTCTCATGCTCATTAATGATTGTTAACTAGTTCCTGGCTGCCACCCGCCTCAAATTGCCAGTTAGGCACTTGGCAAGAGGATCACATCTTGCTGATTATTAAAACATTACTTCACTGTGCACACTATTACCAGAACATGAGAACCACCATTACAACAAAACATGGTCAGCTCAGGTCTAATATTGCCATCTTTAAAATCCCTACCTATTTTATGACCTTAACCTTAAACAGTTTTCTGATATAAATATTAATAAGTGCTTCAAAATAAAACTGGGTGACTATGATACCTTAGGAAAAAAAGAAGCCCATTCAAAAACGGTCAGGATAATTTTCTTCCCTTGCAAAAGCTTTGCATCTCAGATGCATTAAAATTTTATAGATTCATAGAATGGGTTGGGTTGGAAGGGACCTCAGCAACCACCTAGTTTTAAGACCCCTGCATTGGGCAGGAACATTTTTCACTAGACCAGGTTGCTCAGAGCTCCGTCCAATCTGGCCTTGAACACTTCCAGGGATGGGGCATCCACAGTTTCTCTGGGCAACCAGTACCAGTGCCACACCACTCTCACACGAAAGAATTTCTCCCTAATATCTAACCTACATTTCTCCTCTTTCAGTTTGAGCTCAAGCCAAATTTTGTGCAAGTTTTCATCACCTTTCTGTACTTGCTCTGTTTGTTGAAAACTAACTTCAAGACTCCCCAGTGTTGAAACCAGACCAGCACACTCCAGTTCCCACTCACTCACCGAAGGGTTTACTTCTACACACAGTAAGGTATCTACGATCAAAAGCAAGGCCCAAGATCTCTATGTCGGTGTTCACATCCCTGACCGGGGATGGCTGAGAAAGCTTGTTCCAGCACATCCACCAGCAGAGACCGCCCGCAGCGTGTTTTGACATGACGGCTTCCCAGCATTCCACTTTCAGCAGTGCTCCAAGTTTTTTGGTGTTGATATTTAGCTCCCACGCTCTGTGTGACACACTGTGACTTCCCAGAGCTACTTCACCTTTTACAGCACTCTTATGCTTTTCGGTTTTGCTGACACCTCCATGTGCTACACCAAACCACATGCCAGTAATTCTTCCATACCTCTGTGTGACCGGTGACACTAGAATCCCCTCGCCGAGAACACTGTTTAAGAAGCTTTAACGCAAAGGAATTGATATTAAATGCTGAGGGAAAAAAAACCCGACAGGTTTGGAGTAGCAACAAAGCCCGCTTTCCGCTGCTTCTGCGGGGGAAAGAGAGCACGGACCCCTTTCCCATGTGGGACCTAGATGTCCCTCTTCTGGCAGAAAAAGGGGAGGATGCGGTAGCCCTGCAGCCCTCCTTTATTCTGCTAAAAGCGGGGAATTCCGGAGCCCGATGGGCGCCGGGCGAGCGCTGCCGCGGGGGGCACAGCGCGGACAGCCGGCGCGGCCC
>VZTG01006405.1:640153-693186 GCA_013397845.1 Melanocharis versteri
CCCAGGGCTCAGTATCGAGCGCAGTTCTGTTTAATGTCTTTATTGTTGATCTATATGAATGAGTCTAGTGTACTCTCTGTAAATTCATGGATAACACCAAGTGAGTGATAGAGTTGATCTGCTGGAGGGCAGGAAGGCTCTGCAGAGGGATCTGGACAGGCTGGATCAATGGGCCAAGACGAGTAGTGTGAGGTTCAACAAGGCCAGGTGCTGGGTCCAGCACTTGGGTTACGCCAACCCCCTGCGGTGCTACAGGCTGGGGCAGAGTGTCTGGAAAGCTGCCCAGTAGAAAAGGACCTGGGTGCTGGTGACAGCAGCTGAACATGAGCCAGGGTGCGCCCAGGTGGCCAAGAAGGCCAGTGGCACCCTGGCCTGAATCAGCAATAGTGTGGCCAGCACAACCAGGGCAGTGATCATCCCCCTGTACTCAGCACTGGTGACACCACACCTCGAGTGCTGCGTCCAGTTCTGGGCCCTCCACTACAAGAAGGACATTGAGGTGCAAATTTTATATTTTACCAATGTACTTTACTAAGCAGAGGTATAAACCCTGCCTAGATTATTTTGAGGTATGACTGCATTAATCAATCCTATCAGTGAATCCTTCAAAGCAGCACATACTCTGCTGAAACACTCATGGCATCTGTAACATTGCTTTGGGAAAAAAACATTGAAGTTCACATTTCCTGCTAAAACGTGTTGGTAGCTCTCTGGTTCTATCTGCAGGACAGGTTATAATAAATATGTTAAATTCAACATCATTTATGTCAGTGCTTGGAGCTCAGTCTAATTCTGCTGTCAATTCTGTATTACTGAAACCTAAATCTGGTTCAGGGATGATATAAGTTTCGCTCGAAGAATTGACGCGAGCCAGTCCAATTAAAATCTGATTAGTTTATTAAGCAAGCGGCAACAAACAAAAAACAGCGCTGGGCGGCCGGGGAGTCTCCGCTCCACCAACGGCACGCACCTTCTTCCCAAAAGTTTTTGGTTTTATACTCTTTTTCTTCCCGTTCCGCGTGGTTCTTCCGGTGTGCTCTGCGCCTGCGCGGCGTGTTGCTGGGAGTCTTCCTCTGCCTCCTGGTGGCCGTGGGGGATGAAGGCTCGCCGTCTTCCTCCGTGCCCTATAGTCTTGTTACACAGCACTAGCTCTTGCCTTAAGCAAGATTGCCGTTAGTCCCGCGCGGAGCATGAGACCATGTAAATTTCTGCGCCTTAAGATTTGATGAACAAACATAATTTGCAACTCATCACGGGGATTTAATGGCCAAATGGGTTTGGTGATTAGCAGGACATGAATATATCAGGCAGGTGGGCGTAACTCTTTGGGGAGTGAGAGGGGGGAGCTGGCCATGTGTGGGTAGTCCCCCAGCTGGTGAGAGCGAGGGGAAGGAGCATGTCCAGGCTGTGCTGGGGAGGAGGTAGGGGTGTTACCATCCCTGCTTCCCAGTCCTGCAGCTGGGGAGCTCAGTCAGCAGCTGCCCTGCAGTGCTAATCTCTGAGTTCCACACGGCAGCCACATTTCCAAAGCGCTGCTGTACTGACTGGCTCCGGCAGAGCAGGGCACGTGTAAGCAGGGAGCAGTCAGTCTGCTTTGCAAGCAGTGATGGCAGGAGCTGTCTGTGACAGCCTGCAGGTCACAGCTGCAATGTGCTTCTGCAGGTCCTGACTCGAGGCACCCTGTCCACAGCTGGACATTGTCCACTCTTGCAGTGTGTCTCTGACACACGGCAGATGTACCTCTCTCTTTTCAGCCTCATCTCCTGTCTGAAACACAGAGGAGAGGCAGTGCAGCCTTGTCTTTGCAGTCTGCTCATTTTATGGCTTCCGCAAGACACGTAAGACAAGGGGCAGCCATAGTCTGGCCTATAAAGCAAGTCCTTCCTTTGTCTGAGCAGCAACCTTCTAAAGCTTCAAATAGCTTTGCTCAGCAATTTTGGTAGCCAGTGCAGTTGTAATTTTCTTGAAATCGTGGCCTAAAGACTCCTGGCTGGGTGTATGGCATGGCTCTGCAGCAGTCTGAGTGGATCCTTGGCTTCGATGGCACTTAAGTTACATTTTTCTGTAGAGTTTGGGCTTTGGGGATGTTTGTAAAGTGAAGGATAAGGAATGTGGCTGTTTAAGTGCCCGCGAGGCAGTGAAGGCCCAAGTGCCTACAGGTGTGCTGCTGGGGAATAGATCTGGTGTATGACAGCAGGACTCCAGCAGGACAATCCCATATATCCAAAGACATGCAGTGCATCTTGCCGTGTTCCTGTTTAGGTATTCAACTTTTTGGCACTTCGGTAATCTTCCAAATGTATCTAACCCTGAGCTTTGGAGGTACAGCTGTCATGGAGGTCAGTGAAGTACCAAATATTTAATATCAAATAACTCTTTCCTGAGCTAAGCTTTAAGGAATAAAGACCAGGAATCTTCTACATGTGGGTCTGTAGTGTACGAGGCACTAATTCTATGTGGCAAGCTGTGTTGCCAGCCATGATGTGTTGGCTGCAGTGTTACTAGCAGCAAAGCCAGGCAGAGGGACCAAGACTTGTTCTGCACTCTACCAGGGCACAAAGGTGAGAAGGGACAGGATTAATGTTAGGGACAACTGCAGCCATAACAGATAGAACAGGTCCCTTTTAATATCTTAACGATTGGCTTCAGCACTTCTGCCATGTGAGATTTCCTATGGGGCAAATAAGAGCCACAGCATGAATGCTGTGCCCGGGGACCAACCCGTGGCAGTGACCATGTGCAGCAGCTTAAGGAAAATGCTGTGCTCCACTATGTTTTGGCCACCACTTACTCAGAAATTGCTTCATCCTGCTCTGAAATGGTTGCAGAGTCCACCCATCAGTAACACTCCCCCAAGCTCCATGTTGTCCCTGCAAGTTATTGTCACTGCTGTACTCATGGTAAAACACAGGTTGCAGGTGGCTGATTTAATGATGAGAGAAACACAACGATTTATGTTTATGCTTGAATCCTTCCTTTGCTTGTGGATGCTGGCTCTTTTCCTGCTGTAATGCAGAGCAGATTTAAATTACACAGGAAGATGCTAGACTCATAGGTCATTTGGAAAATCTGGTGGTCTGCAAAGGGCTGTGGAGCTGCATCCCCGAGGCTTTCTTGACCACGTAGTCAGTGCTTCCTGGACACCCAAGGCACCCTCCACGCCAGCTGGCTGCAGCCGTGGCTGTTGCTACAGGAAAGCGGGATCCAACCTCCAGTGTGGTCAGCTTGTTGGCTATTTCCTCAGAGTTCGGATAATTGGAGGAAGAAGGGAACAAGTACAGCTGTGAGGCTGGGAAATTACATGAAGGGAACAGGAATCAGGAGTTGGTTGTCTTAAATATACTCTCTGCATTTATAATTTCAATCTAAACTGAGATGAAGATGTACATTTTACGTTACTACTGCTCATATTGTGTATATAGTATGCACAGCAGTAAGAGAGAGCCCTTCTTTCTAGGATTTTTTTCCCCAGTGCTGTACAATTGTGGCAAATTGCGTGACACCATGTGCGGTGACGATTTCCCCGCTCTATAGGCGAGTAATTCCCTCTAGGTGTCACCAGCACTCTTTGGTTTCCCGAAACCCGCCTGCCCTGCGCTGGGCTCCGGCTCCTGCTGCCCGGGAAGGCTCCAAGAATTGCTCCAGCCTCCCTCCAGCATCCTCCCAGCAGCAGCGCTGCGGGGCTCCCACCTCGCAGCCTCTCCTCGCGTTAGCTGTCTGGAACAGCTGATTTTTGCATTTGTAGGCTTTGAACTTCGACAGCTGCAGACGTTTGTGGTTGCTTGTTGGCTTTCTGTGGCAACTACTTGTTCTCAGCTCTGTGACACTTGTTCCATCTTGATGGATAGAGTTCAACGTACCTAACTTTATCCATCTGAAAATTAGGTAAATAGGTGAAACTATTTGGGTGGGTTCCTGATATAACTAATAGGGACAGATATCTCCAGAGTGTTAGTTTTTTTCTTCCTGAGCATGGATGTCTCAGCTGTTGAGCTGAATTGTTCTCCCTGCTGAAGATCCACTTGAGGAAAAGAGAATCTTAAAGGTTCCAGAATAGAAATGGGTATAAATTATTTATGCTCCTGGATCTAGAGTTGGTTTGATGAGTGTCATGCAAAGACGTTTTCACTAAGTTAAAAAAAATAGTTTTTCACAAAAGCCTGGGCCATGAAAGAGAGTTATCTGTAAATGTAACTGCTTTGTGTCTCCTGCCTGTTAAAGGAAACCTACCCAGACAGTTTATAGGCTTCTGTGAGACATCACTTATAACAAAACTTATAAGGTTTTAGTATGTGGAGAATGGAGAGAGAGAGCCTGGAAAGGTGCTGTGGAAAAGCAGAGAAGGAGGATCAAGGCTTGGCTGAACCATATAGGAAAAGCTGAAGAGGTCAGACAAGAGCTCAAATTTATGTGTCACAAAGCTGGACTTGTGTGGGCCACTGTGGACCACAGCGTCTGATAGAGCTTCATTAAATGCTTGTAGAGTGTGGGAGAGGAAAGCTCTGCTTTGGAGATTTTCAACTCAGGCCATCGTATTATTCAAAGGAATTTGTCTGCATGAGGGACACAAATCAGCATCATTTACTGGCTAGCCAACAGCAGATTTCACTGCAACTCCGGGCTTGATAGACTTACCCACCTATATTATGTAGTGATTTTGGTTATTTTTTTTTTTTCATTTATAAGAGAGAATAGGGCAATGATTCAGTTACTCAGATACTTTTTGCTGGTTGCTTTCTTCAGACTTTTTTTTTCCAACAAATATTTTCGTTTGCTAATGAAGCCCAAAAACTTTGTGAGCAAAATAGCTACAGTTAGGTTTCTTGGTAACCTTTGAGACAGGATTCAATGTGAATTTAGCACAAAGACAGCCCTGAAAGTAGAAGTAGAGACCACAGTCTTTCAGATTTGTATCAACATGCTTAAAGCCAGTACAGGTGAGGATTTTAAAATCTAGATACTTGGTTATAGGATGTAATGATCTGTGTTTAGTCGGTTGGTACTAGTGGCTCTAGAAACCTTAGTTGTCAAAACATTCTTTGATTCAACTAATTAACACAATGGGGTAAAAAGTCATACATTTCTGTAATTTGTGGTCAAGTAAACCAAGAAAGCCATCAGATTGCTGCATTTTGAAGTTTAAAATGCTAGCCTGTGCTCTACTGGTTTTGATCACTGGCAGAATATACTGAGATACTGTGGCCAAGAAAACTTAAATCACAGAGCACAAAAAAGCAAACTTAGAGATGTGAGAAGCTTGCACTGAAACACACTTCCCACCATTCAAGGGATCACAATGTGCCCTTGGCTTTCAAATTATAAAATGTGCGTGTGTCCACTAGCTGGCAGAAAGCAGGAATCAGTCTCTGATAAGATGAGAGCTCCTGTTCAGGATTGGTGCTGTGCTACTGGGCTAAACACTGTTATATTTGCATAGATCTTAATTCATGATTCATGCACAGGAATCCATAGACTTCAAGGTGTGACTTGTACATGTCTTAGAGCCATGATACTAAGATACATGATTTATTCACTATTCAGCTATATTATTTGCGGAGTTTTCACCAAACACACCTAGCCAGTATCTTGCCAACATAGCTTGGAATCGGAGACAGTTTGGAGTTTCGCCCTGGGAATAAAAGCAGCTTTGTTCAGCTTGTATGATATGGTATTGATCTCAGATTGGTAATGTGCTGTGAAGGCTAACTCTGGGCATGTTGTTGTTTGCTACATGAACTGGCATTTGGATTTTTAAGAAACTATCATTATCTAAGGAAGTTCGTAAGGGAGAAAACTACCTAAAGCTCATAATTATCACTTGAATTATTTTGATTTTCAGAATAGCTTAATGAAAAGTAAATACACCTTTACTTAAGATTATAAGTAAGCTATGGTTAAAATGACAGCAGGGAAGATAACTTAAAATTCTCAGGAATGAGTCATTAATAGTTTCTTTGTCAAAGGGCACCAGTCCGTGCTACAACCACAGGGCTTGGCAGGGGCAGAATTCAGGCCCTAAGAGTAGCAAATAATTGTCTGACTCTGTACAAAAATCCTCAAAGGACATACCTGTCTCTGTATTTGTATATTTTTTTTTAATTTAGAAATCTGCCAGAACATATTTTCTTGAAAAATTATTGGGATTTTCCTAGAATAGACAGATTACATTCAGGCATGGGTTCAAAAGTAGAAGTTTCTCCCTGAGATTGCTTTTGAAACTTTCAGACTCAAACACAAGATTTGAGAGTTCAGGGGCACTGACTGCCTGCCAAAGGAGAAAGACCAAGGCTGATAAAAGTCATGGAGGGCAGTTAGCTTTCTCAGGGATATCAGCTGAAGAAGGAAAGCTCCAAATAAACTTGGCAGGCAATGAGAAAGGTAATAACAACATTTATAGCTCACAATTGGGAAGAATCAAAATTCCCTCAAGGAAGCACAGACCATTTCTATGCTGCTTTATACACTCCATGGAAATGGATGACATTAGTGGGCTTTTCCTACACCCTCTGGGACCATGAATGAAAAGTATTTTAATGCTGGTACCTGTTTAATAAGAATAATCTCAGAAACAGAAGGGATTTTAGGACATAGGTCCTGTTCACTGGGGTGGTAGATATTCCAGTCTATACATGAAATCATAAACAGGAACATGACGCACATTTGTCGTGGAGTATGAGAATGATATTACTTAGTATCAGAAGCACCTTCTCAACTGGGCATTATCTGGAGTGGGTGCCTCTCCCTTCGAATGGGAGCTAAAGAAAGTGCCTGTGTCCCAGGGGTACCACCTGCTTCAAAAAGGCAAACATTAAGTTTGAAAATGCCAGGCTACTGCCCTGTTCCAGAATGCAGATGTGTAATTTCCTCCTATGTTATCAGTGCTCTGCCATAACATGAAGTCATAGGCTAAATTCATGTATCTGCTCATACTTACTGGTGATCCTGCCTTGGGAAAGTTGCAGAGACTCAATGAACCCTTACTGTCTGTGACCTGTGACTAGAAAGAAATTCAGGTTTTCAACTACTAAGTACAGTTAACAGCTGTAAAAACAGCTGTAGAAGATGATTTGTGTTGCTAAAGGTAAACATGTCACAGGGGAAATGAAAGCTGTTTATGAATATTCAAATTTTTTTTCATTTATCCTTATTGTATAAATATAATCTGGGCAAATTAACTCTTCCTGATTAACTAATTTAGTACAATATTGGAAAGACAGTTTAACATCTTTGCTTTCTTATTAATGCCACATTGCTGCAAAGGGCAAAAAAGATGCAAGGTCTGTGCTAACAGTACACGGTTTGTAATTCAAACTGCTAAGTTACCTTAGCAGGACTTGCTCCTAAATACAGCTGAGCTCAGCCTTTCAGTCTGATGTGGTAAGTGAGACAAACTAATGCTGGCTTTGCAGTATTTTCAAGTGAAGGTGCAAGAGAATGGGATTTTATTCAAAGGAAATCAATTTTATCTGTAGCTTTTTTTACAAATCCCAGTCTAGTTCTGAGTGAAACCTGGAGTGAGAAGGGAATCTGTTCCACTTTATCTCACACATCTTCTTTTATTTTCTCAAACCCTCTCTGTCTACTTCTTCCCTTGCTGGCATGTGCTTAAGTTTTGTACTCCTTTTTGCCTGTTTGTTTGATTAATTTTTATCTTGTCTTGCTTTTCTAATTCACTTTTTGCAGTAACAGATTTTTAAAGGAAACTTTTTTCCTTGATGTGCTTACTGACTGAAAATCTCTAGCAAATATTCATCAAGAAAATGTTATGTTAGTAATTTTCTCAATAAATATTTATTAGAGACTTAACACTACAAATGCCAGTAGAATTGTGATAAATCCTGGCTTCAGCTGAGAAACAGTGCCTGAAGAGTACTGCATGCTGCAAGCATGTTCAGATGCAGCCAATCAGTGATAAATACCTGGTGATTTTTAGGTAGGAGAGCTGAGGTTTCCTTACCTACCAGGTCTGTCATACACATGATGGCACAAGATTAGCTTCTGAGCTGGGGGCACAGAACTAAGAGGCAAATCTTTTAAAATGGCAGCAGCAAACCAGAGGAGCTGGGGCTGAGATTGGTTTTAAAGCACTTTTGAAAATATGCTGCGTCTTCTCCCAGTGGGAACAGTCTTCTGGATTTGATAGATATGTGAGAAGCCAGAGGGGCTTCTTGTGATACAGCTGGACAAGCATGTTGGTGTCCACTTCATTGGCATCTGTGTGTATGGCTGGGAAAAAAAAATTAAGAAAGAACCCTGGAAGTGTTAGAGCAGACAAAAGGTCATCCACAAGTTAATTACTTGTAGTGCGTTACCTGTGTATTTGCACTGACACATGCTGCTCTGCTGCTCTCTGAACTAAGGGCTAGAAAAATAAACGGTTATGAGCGGGTAGATATGATTGAGGCATGCGGGGTCTCTGGCCATAAATAATCCCAGCCCCTGCATTCAGATGCTGCAAGCAGCTTTGGCTAATGTCATGACTTGTTTGCCAGATTCATTGTGTGATTCATGTCAGTTCAGCAGCCGAGACAGCAGTTAATAAACATTCTTATTGTCCCAACTCAAAACAAAGCTGAGGTCACACGGGGCTGGCACTGTTACCTAGGAGGAAATGCAGGCTGTGCTCTCCAGACTGCTGTTTCTTGGCTGTTTTAATGAAATCTTACCCTGACAGGTTTCAAACCCCTTGGACTGAGAGCAACAAGATGACTGTCAGAGCAATAGGGATGTATTATTTGCATGTGCTTCTGCTCTTTGTGCCAGGAGCACAGAGCAATGTGCCAGGAACTCAGAGCAATGTGCTATACCCATAGCTCTGCCGGGCTTTACATAGAGAATACTATTCCTGCTGAAATCACTCCTGAAGCAATTCAAGAAGGAAGAGAGAGGGAGGTGAAAACCACAGCAGTTTGTACCACTATGTAAACAATTTAGGTTTTCCTTTCCAACTGTGCAGCCCATGGGTGTGAGGAGAAATACGGCTATATCACTAAACCTTCTAGGACAGCTTGTCTGAGCCAGTGCTCAGGGTAGACAGGGCACAGGGCAGTAAGTGATAAACACCTCTCCTTCACTGCCACTCATTTACACCATGTCAGAGGCGTGTAAGTGGCCCTGTCTCTGCTGTCATTGGCAGGGACGTAGGGATGTAAGCACTGGGCTTTTTGCGTGGTGGGTATGGACTTGATGGGCTGGCCTGAGAACGTGTGCAAATGCTGCTGGCCAAGAGGACAGACCGTGGCATATCAGAGCTCTAACTGGGCAAGAGAGACTCTCCCTGATCCTTTAAATTCAGTCACCTTGCTGCTGACTTAGGTCTTATTTCGGGAGTACCTCCCTGTTTAGCAAGGGATTAGACACGAGCTTCAGTGGCATTGCTGAACACGGATAGAGTTAAGCTCAGGACCTTCCTGATATTTATTAGCATGATAGTCAGAGGTCTGACTGTCATAAGCAGTGTATGTAAGAACTGTGAATGCCCACTGAATGGCCAGCCTGCTGCCTGTCACTCCTGCACTTTGTTGGGACCATCAGTGCAACAGTCATGCAGAGTCCCCCTGTCTGACCAGGTGTCTGGGGATGGCACCATTTGCTTCCTCGCCACCTCTGCAAAAGTCAGTTTTAGCAATATCTTGCCTGCCTCCCAGTTCTTAGTGATCAGAGGGTCTGGTGGAAGATTTTGGATTCAGCATTTACTACCAAGGTCGCCTGTGGTTGAATTCAACTCCTGATCTGCTCATGAGCTCCTCGACAATTCATCCTGGCTGAGGAAACATGCATCTAACATCTAGTTCTTCATTTCACCACAATACAGAGAGTTTTAGCCTGCTAAAGTCTCTAGTTCACCTCCAGATGGAATCAACAACTTCCATCTGGCTTGAGGACTTAAAGGAAAGCATAGATTAATTCCCAGTGGCCCGTGCTGGAGTGATGTACTGGAGAGGCAGTGTCAGTGTTTGTCACACCTAAAAATGCAATGACAATGGACGGTTTTCTCTGCTCAGTTCCTTTCTTTTGCATGCAGCATTTGTTTCCACTTAGATCTAAAGAGACTTGGAGAGTGATCTGATGAATTAGAAGACGCTATTTAGGAGGAAATTACAATAAATCTATGCAGCTCTCTGAGGCTTCCTCAAGCCTTTCTGTGACTAGTACTAAGCTGTTATTGTACAAGATTTTTGAGATGCCAGGGAAGGAAAAACAAAGGGATTTCTGTGCAGCATGAGGTGTTCCACCCTGGGGTTTTGGATTCCTGTTTGTGGGGCTGACGCGGAGCTATCCCGCTGCTGTCCACCAGCAGCCCGGACCCTTGCACATGGAGGGGGCTGGCTCTCACCTTGCGGGAGCTCCAGTCGTGCCTGTACCAAAACTCCTGTGCGCTCCCAGAAAAACAAAAGAGGATTCTTTCTTCATTTTGCGATGGAAATGAAGAACAGGCATAAATCTCAGGAAGTAATAGCACTGCTTCTTGCCTCCACTCTCAACTTTGGAAATCAAAGGTGGTTGGTGAGTCCTGCAGCCAGGCTGGCCTGCATGGGAGCACATTGTGCTAGTCTGAACATGCCATGCCACTGCTGAGGATCCAAAAAAGTCTGCTACTATAGCTTTTTTATGTGTATCCTTCCAAAAATCTCGCTCTCTCTCTTTCTCTCTCCCTGTCTTTTTTTTCTTCTTTTTTATTCTTCTTTTTTTTTTTCCAACCATACAGGAAATGTTTTGGAAGGGAGAGTCAAGAGACTTAAGTCTGGAATTTTTATGTACACCAGAAACTTAAATGTGTGGTTCAAGCTGATAAACTCACCACACCTCTTTCTGCTTTCTTTATAGACTTATTACAAATATCTGGCTTGGAACCTTGATTTATGGTGTGAACAAAAGGGATATAAACGGTAGAGACATGCAAAGATAAATCTCTGGAGGAGGTGTAAGAGAGTTTGTTCAACTTTTAGATTGTTTCTTAATGAAACAGAATAACAGAAAATATCAGAACATTCATTTTTAAAACGTTTGTGTTTAAGGAAGCTGTTGAACATTAGTGATGCCACATATAAAATATCACCTCTATTGTTTTATGCCTGAGTTGAAATTGCCTATAGAGTGCAGCCCTGAGTTTCTCATAGCATCACAGTTTGTATCACTCTCAGCTGGAGGTTTGTACAGAAAAAGCACCAGCAAGCACAGAGAGCTCCTGGGGTATTTTTAAACAAGAGCTGGCCAAAATTTCCCAACGGTGCATTTAGGAGCATTTTTTGATTCATTTCAGATGGAATGTTTTGTGAAAATGTGTATATTGCCATGATATTTAATTGAGAAAAGAATAAATAGATAATTTCTGTTTATCTTTTATTTTTCCTTTATATGGTATTTTAAATCTAATCAAAGTGAGTCTTTGTGACTTCAGTTTTGACCGTGCCATAAATTCCAAAGCCTCTGTGGACATACAGGATGCCTTCCTCCCCAGCAAAGACATGAGGCTTCCATGAAAGTTTGACCTAGAACACCTTTTAGGAAAAAAAAAAGACATTTACTCTTGACTTACAAATTTTCAGTGGTGGAGAATTCCCACAGGCTTTGGTAAGTTTTTCTAGTGATTAGTTATCCTTACAGCCAAAGAGCTTGTACTTTATTCCTAAACTGAATTTTTGTGGCTTCAGTTTCTCAGTCTATGGACTTATACCTTGGTCTCCTACAGATTAAAATATCCAGCTTGTAGGCTCAACACAAGTGCATGCACCTATGATCAAATCACCTCTGTTCTGATTTGTTAATTTAAATAAGAACTACCACTGGTATCTGTCCATGAAAGACATGTGTCCTTTATGGCTGTTCTTTGAATCTCTTTCAGTTGAGCAGGGTCACTCCTTGATTGCAAGCACCAGAGTGAATCCCACTGTTCTGGCAGCAATTTAGTCCATGACACATAAAGAAGAAATCTAACCTTCCTACTCCGTATATATTATATGACCAAGAATTGCACAGGGCATCCTATTGCAGGAGGAGTTCAATCAGTACTTCATAAATACCTGAATAGAGTTTAGTTTGAATGACAGTGTGTTCATTTGGTCCACCTAATTGTCTGGTTTGAAAGCTCAAAGATTTTGCATATCAAAATCATATGGCACTGAAAATGCATGAGGATGATTTTTGTGAAGTCGGCAGGTTTCTGCTGAGTTCACATATAACCATATGATGTTCTAGGTCCACTTTGAGGGTTATTTTGCCTAGAGTGGAGCTCTTTGCCTTAGGAAAAGGGGATTTTAGGAAGCAAAGACTCATATAATACACAGACTGAAGCTAACATTTTGAAAAAATGGGTGGTCTAAGTCTATATATTTCAGCGTCTAATTGCCCAGATAAACAAATTAAGATTTACTTTCCACTGGGAAGCTAGAAGATCTTGGATGAGGAACTTGCAGGTTTAGTCTGTCCTAATGTCACTGGTAAGTGAGAGTTACTGGCCTTTAATGGTTACTGGGTGTCCCGTGTGAAAGGAAAGGAGTCTTATTAGCCACAAGTAGCCACACCATGGTACTGCCACCATGGCTGTTCTTAGCAGGCACTTTTCCCAAGGACTAAGTAAGCATTCCAGGGCCAAGATGACTGTAGAGACAGACCTACCCATTCAGCCCCACCAGGATGTCTACCAGAAAAATAAATGAGGCACCTCATCAGGAACAGGTGGGGAATTTACACTGCTCCTACCCGAGTTACCATTTCCCTGTGGCAAAATAAGATATTTGCTCCCAGCTCTTTCAAGAACACTGAATGAACTTTAAAAAAAGAATACAAAATCAGATCTGTATCCAAATGTAGACAGATTATCTCTGGGTCCTAGCAAATGAGATTGCAGCAAAGAATTATGTAATTCTCAAATTTGACCTCCAGTCAATGCAAACCTTCAAGAGCAGCCTCGTCTTTATGGGGATCTACACCAAGCTTTAAAGCATTCATGGCTCTGGTTTTGTCACGAGCACATAGTAAATGTGTCTAAACATAGCTGCTGCGAATGTCTGGAAGTTACCAGCAAAGGCAGAAGCAGCTAATTGAATACAGCACCAGCAAGCATAATGAATGTGCCTTGATTTTAATGTTATGTGGAAGATTTGATATTCAAGTGACTACATTACTATTAATTGCATTGCTTATTCTGAAAATGAAAAAGGTAAAGAATTACTAAAATTACTATGTTAATTTGACTCAAATGAAGGGATTAAAAGTAGAGGGGAAAATGAAAACAAAGCATTACCAAATCCTTTTACTCACTTTTTTTGGTAAACAAGATCTTTCTGTTCAACTAAAAAGAAATATTGATAATTATAATGTATTATGTGCCAAGCGAGTATTTTCCATTGCAACAATTATTTTCACTTAGCACGTTAATGTTGACAGAAAAAGACCAAAGGCACCCTTGTGACTTTACCAGCATGTCATAACAAAATGAAGGCTTAACCTGTTTCTGAAGGATTGACTTTCAAGCAGGAAACTGGGCTATTTTGGAAACTTAGCTAATGACAGTGTTATTTTTTCTCCTGAGTGATAAGGTTGATGGATACATACCATTTGTATTTTGCTTAATCCTTTTTCTCCCATGCTCAGGACTATCACTTACACCATAGTGTTGATCAATCAATGTATATTAGTATCTAGCTCTACTGACAAGTGCTCTTGCTCTGTCGTTTGCAGCTGTAAATTTGTTTTGGCAGAATCATCTGACACAAGGTATCCTTTTTCTCCTTTGGAGAACTGTAAAGAATAAAATGTTCAGAGGGACTTAGTGTAATTTGGTTTCCAACTCTTAGTGAAATCCTAGGGGTACCAAGTGCCTGTGTGCCCTGGTAGTCCTGGACAATGCAGCCAAAGGCCTGTAGGATCCTCCTTATGCTCCAGAATAGTGTTGCAGTACAGCTAATGGGATAGATGAAGTTTCTCTAAAATGTGGAGATGCAAAGAGCAATGAATATACAGATTTATGAGATTTAGAAAGGGTGCTAATAACAGTAGCTACCACAGGTGTTCAGACATTCCACTTTTTTTTCCCTAAGGTGGACCTTTTCAAGCTAGCTCACCAAAAAAACCTCTTTCAGCGAGCACACCGTAAAGGATATATTTGGATTACAGAGCTCTGCAGTATCAGTGCTTGGCTTCCTTATAGAATTTAAAATACATTTTAACTGATGGTGAAGAATTTCCAGTTGAAGAGAAGAGATGCTCAATAAAAACATGATTTTACCATCACCCGACACTTCTGCAAGGTCACAAGGGCAGATAAACAACTTCCTGCAGCTGTGGCTACATCTGGCACACGACTGAGGCAGAGAGCGTGCTTCACAAAGATAAACATATCAGGTTGTATCTCCATAGTCTCCTACACTTCTGGATAAAGCTTGGGGAACTGAACTTGGCCCTGCAGTGCCAGCGGTAATTAATATCTGAAACTGCTTTGCCACTAATTAAGCAAAACAGTCCTGCAGTGAGTTTAACCCCCCCACTCCAATAATGTGTGGTGATTGTGGGTAGCTTGGGGCCATGGTGCTGCCCCCGAAACCCCAGTGGTTTTTCTCACCTGGAGACTGTAGCTTCAGGAGCAGAGAGCTAAAAGAGAAGAAATGATCTGTGGATTGTGTGTGTTCTGTGGGTGGGTGGTGTGTGAGAGCCAGGTAGCAGATCTGCTCCCAGAATTGTCATGTAAGCAGTTCTTGGGCTGGGGAATGAGTTCCTCACGGCCTTAGGTTAGGGGATGCTGTTCCCAAGACACATTTTATTAGCCATTTTTTAGTAGGTAGTATCTCTATGGATTGCTTAAATTCAGCAGGCTTAGTTGATGAGTATTTCTAACACATCGTGACACAGGTGGTTGGCTTTTTCCTTAAAGGCTGTCATGGTGCTTTCGTATGTTGGGTGGGATAGTTTTTATTTGCTATCTGAGCAAACTAAAATCAATAAATGATTTTCAGCTGATCCCAGGTTGAAACTTTTTGGCATACTCAATGACACAAGCTGAGTTAGTTTAAACTTGAGTAGTAATAACTAAAAGGAATTAATTAAATTTTGCATGTTTTTTGTATTTGGATAGTGGAATAATGTTGCACAGCTGGAGTGGATTTCCCTTGTAGCTCCTTAGGCAAATTCTATGTGGGTGCCTCTGCATGTTTCTGGAGGTAAATCTAGTCCCGAAAAGGTGCCTTCCTCTCTCCCTGGGCTATCCCAGGAACCCAGTTGTCCACAGAGGGCAATCCAGACCCTCCTCTGAGGTTCGAGAGGAGTAGACCACTGTCCTTGCTGCTGAGGTTGGGCACCTTGTGGAATAGGGAAAGACATCTGAAAGGGAAGGGCAGGCAGTTCCCAGCATTTTTATTATCTTATGTAACTTTTTATGATATTATATTACATTTTGGTTATTGGTTAAATGGGGTTACATTGATATGGTCAGCTGGTCGCTTTGCCCATAGCTGGGAGCTGCAACCCTGTGAGCTTGAAGGAGCACCTGAGAAGTACCCCACAAGCTCTGTACGAGCAGTCCTCAGGGAGCCTGCATCCCAGGTAATGCCTGCACAAGTCTGTCCATAGCGCACCACAGACGTGGCCCTTGGTGGATGTAACACAGTGGAGGGGCTGGGCAGACATCGAGCTCTTGAGGCAGCCTCTTGCCATCCTCTGATCCAAGGGCCACTCAGCCAGCAGCTGGCAATGGAAGGATCACCTATATGTTGTACCAGCCAGATCCCTCAAAGAGGAAAAGCAGAATTCCTCCTCTGCTCTTAGCGTGGCAGTTTGCACCAAGGAATAGTGGTTTGGTGGCATAGCTGCCTTCTTACGTGTTGGGAGACACTGCTTCATTGCTTGCTTATGTGTTAGGAGATTGCTGGTCTTGTTGCCTGTATATGTTTATGACATATTCCATGAGAAAAATAAAGTTGCTAGGACCTTGGCCCCAAGTTTATCCTATCTGGAACAGCGTAGTTTTTTGTTTGAATTTAATTCAGTTTAGCAAATAAAGAAACAAAATGAATGAGTTCTAAAACATCTATTTTACTCACAAAAGCCCAAGTTCCGTAACAAGCTGTGTCAGGTAAGTATTTGTCCACAATTCAACACATCACAGGGCAAACTGCAGGAGCTGACAATATACAAACCATTTGATGTTGTGTTTCTACCCTGCTTCCTGGCAGACACCTCTCAGAGATGACAAGGGAGTATCATTTTTACATGACGGTGTTTCTACCAAACTGCTGATAGAGCCCTTCACAAGATCACAGAAGGGTCCGTATCATCTGATTAGCATTTAGAGAAGCTGGTCATCTGGGAGGGAGCCACAGGAGACCACAGACTGCACCCTCAAGGGCTGAGAGAGGAAAGACTCAATCAGTGGTTGATAAGGCTTAGCAATGATAAATCACAAACAAAACTCCAGGCTTAGGAATTCACAGCACAATCTGTCATGAATTTCCTTCCCTTTCCTCCCTCCCTCCCCAATATCTGATGAGAATTTGACTTTTAAAATGATCTCTGGCAGTACAAGAAACCAAATCAGAGAGAATTGCTAAGACGTTCCTGGCTTTGGTTAATTTTCTCAGCGTTCTATTTTATTTTACTTCTTTATGTATCTGTTTCTTTGTGCGTATGTATGTCTCTGGCTATATTTATACAATATTGTAATGTTAAAACGCAAAAATTTCATGTTAACCATTTCATCGATGGAGAGGAAAGATGCAAAGCTCTTTAGGTCTCCCTTTGCCTAAGAATGGTATAGATAGGACTTAACAGGGTATTCCCCCTGATTATAGCACTTATAGTCGCACATGTACGTTCTCTCTCTCACTTTCAGGGTACAGTGAGCAGGGTAAAAGCAGACCCTTGTTTTGTCTCTGCCTCTGGGCACAGGAGCCTCTCTGTAGGCTGTGAATCCCCTCCCCAGCACCTTTTCCATGCTGCACCTCACATAAAGGTTGGAGGCAAATGAGTGCTATTAGGCAGCCTTCATATAAACCAGATTCCTCCCCCTTTTCAGAGAGATGCTGGATGAGCAAAGCCCACAAGAACAATGTCCCTCCCAGCTGCACCTCTGCTGCCCCTCACTTCTCTGACAGGAGCACATGTGGGTGCAGAAGTGGTGTCAAATAATCTTGTCTAGCCAGTTAAGAAGCTAATTAAGAACCTAAAAAAAGGAAGAAAAATACCGTTAGAAGGGACTGTGGAGAAAAATCATTTGGAAATTGCACATTCACCGCTGCCTAGTTTGAGGGATGGATGGTAAGAACTGCATTGAGCCTCTTGCAGAACTGCACTTCTGAAAAACATTAAAATGTTGGCCAGTGGACTTGTGATGAGATCTGTGGGTTTTGATCCAAACCTGTGATCCTGGAATATTTTGGGGCACTGTTGCACGGCTTTACTATGGTAGCTGATAGGATGAACTGAAAAAAAAGCATGAATGTCCCTTCCAAACTGATGTGAGAAAGAAAACTGTTTCCAGAGGGGAACACCGAGGATCTGTTTTTATTTTTTGCCTTATCAAAAATCATTGTATGACTGCCATGCTCTGCTTTTCACATCTGTAACAATTTCTGCTCCATAAGAGCAGTAGGATTCCTCCAAGGGATGCCCAACTATGCAGAGATGCTGACACTAGCCTGATGCTGGTGCTAACAGTGTGCACTGCTTACTCTTACTAGACAATAACATGTACCCTGGAGTGTGTTCAGGCTTTTGATTAAGCTCCCTGGGATTCCAGCTTTGTAGATGAGCCATTGTAAATGCAGAGGCAGAAGAAAGATGCGATCACCTCTGCTCCAAGGGTGGTACAAGCACCTCTCCCGGCAGGAAGTGTTCAGATGCCCTTGATGACAATGGGCAAACAGACAGTGTTTTTGTTTATTTTCTCATAAAGTGCTGATGAACAAATGAGGCAGAGGCATTAAGAAACTCGTGCTGTGAGAAGAGATTTGAGTTTATCAGCTGCTTCTTGGCAGGCTAAATTTTACATAGAGTGAGAGTATAAGGCAATCCCTTCCTGAGGTGTGAGACTCTAGAGTTTTATATCATAAATAAGAGGGGAGGAGTGCTTTCCTGAGAGATTTGCTCTTTTCTGAAGTCAAGTTTGAATAACATCATTTATTTTCTCTGATTTTCTTTGGTGTAATACAATCACGAGACATATCATAACCAGCTAGTCTATAGTTGACAGGTAGTAGAGGATGAGAGGCAGCACCTATGGATAAAGCACAGCCTGGAAATACTGAGGAAGATCTCCAACTGACAGGCTAAACTCTTCTATTAAACTTCATTCATGTGACAGTCTAAGCTTTCTGATGAAAGATTGTGTGCAAAACTCGGGCTGGTATCTGCTCTCTCTGAAGGCATCAGAAATGGATTAAAATACAGAATCACAGAGTATTCTGAATTGGAAGGGACCACAAGGGTCATGGAGTCCAACTCTTAAATGAATGGCCCATGGGGGGATCACACACAATCATGCCTAACAAAAATAGGCAACTGTGACCCTGAGTGACCACATAATTCACGTGCAGATCTCCAACCTGCCAACTGGAGAGGGCTGAAGATATCAAACCTTATCGGTATCACACGCAAGTCTCATTTTTCCTGGTACCCTTACCCAGGACATCTTTATATATTTCAGCAGAGAACTCATAGTACATGGCAGATTTGGAAAACATTATGGAAATTATTTTGTGAAGCAAAGTGGGATTTTCCCTCCAAAGCATCTATCGACCAGTGGCAATGCCCTCATGATCTCTTGTAAAAAGGTGATGCCATATGGCAGGAAGCCATTTATCTGGCTTCATTGCTGTAGGGAGTGAAAATTGACAGGACAATGCTATCTGCAGAGCTCATGGAGCTGGGTCAAATCCTGCTTACCTTACTTATGTAAATAGTTCCCTGCATCTCAATAGCTCTGTGTTGTTACAAACTGTCCTGATTTGCACTTTGCAAACTGAGAGCAGAAATTGCTTCCAAACCTTCCAAATGGAGCTTTTCCCTCAAACAACAAAAAAAAAGCTTTGTCCTGCCCAACCAAGTCATCCACATGACTGCAGAAACCCAGTAGTGTTTAACAGGGAGTTTTCTTTTGAAGTTTGGTTGTGTAAGACAGGAGGAAAACCTTCCCTCCCAAGCATAATCCTGTAGTGTAAAATCAGCTTTATATTTATTTATTTTGACATTCAAGCCACTCTTTTAAATCCATATGTATAAGGTCTTAGGGATTTAGGTCTTCATCTCTTGGTGATTTGCCTAGTATTTGCCACAGTCCCCTACACAAGGGAAGTATTTTTAAGAAATTCTGCAGTTTAGGCTTTGCTATTCCTTTATAATGGCTGGAAAGAGAAGGCTAGCGTGGGCAACAGATGTTTTAACAAAATGTTCAGGGTTCAGGAGTGGTTTTATAGACTACACAATCCAGAACTCAAGCCTCTTGAATTGTTGCCAGCTCTTCCTCTCAGATTCACCTGAAATATTTTAGAGCTGGTGCAGGTCAGGTCTGAACTTCAGCAAGAGTTGTCCTGTGTTACCCCTAGGGAGACCCTGCCATGCTGCACCTGCCTTTGCCAATAGAAGGTCTGCATGGTGAAGAAGCACTGAAAACAATAAAGGAGGGTACAATAGTTAGGAAATTTATTCTTGAGCACAGGCTCTGCATGTGCAATAACCTTCCCTGCTGCAGTCCTCCCGTGCAGCTGTGGCCAAGCCCCTGGGACTGCAGTTTGTAAAGGACAGGGCACGCTATGACTTGATGGGATCACCAGCCTCAGCACTCAGGGGCTTGGTGCTCAGCACCCCAGCTTTCACCACTGCACTTCCACCAGTTCCCACAGCCAGAAACTGGCTTTCACAGCTGGAAGTGTCTGGATGGATCCCAGTCCTGGCAGTGCCATGATGCCTGTGTCTCACCCACAAGGGGTCTGCAATCTCTTTCATTGCCTGATACTGCTGGAGCCCAATTCCTTAATTCTCCCTTGCACCAGACAACACTGGGAAGAGTGAGAGGACTCATGCATAGTCTTGGACTCAGGAACAGAGATGTGAACTAAAAGTTGATTTTTGAAATGTTTTGCTTGGTTAAGTATGCAAGCATTTCTTCTGAGTAAAATGCAAAATATTATCATAAGATGGAGAAATTCAGATGTGCTCATCTGGAATTAAATGCAATCTTGATTTGTTAATTTTGGCATTTGTAAGCCTGTGTGAAGCTGGAAGAAAAGCGATTCCTGCAGATCTGTGTATTGGCCTGGCAGAAGACTAAAGAAATCTAAGTAGCATAAAACCTGGGATAGGAATTAGTCTCCCTAAACCCCACGCTGATCCCACTTTCTTGGACTGGCTACTCTTCCTACTGATGCCAGAAATTATAAGCATAGTGTTAGCAACCCACACCCACACTTTTAGGCAATAATCAAATTGCTAGAGATCCCCCCCAAACAGAGTCCGTGTCTGCCCCAGTCTGAAGGAGCCCCTCTACACTCAACTGGGATAAGCATCCATCCACCCACCTGCTGAGCAGCCGTGGCGAACGCGGCCTGCGGCAGCCCTTCGAGGCTGTGTGTCCTTCCTCCAGGCAGGGGTATCCCCTGGGTCATTCTTCCCCTCCTGGGGCACCCGGGAGAGGCACGAACACCAAACCTGGCCTGAGCAGATCACCCTTTGGGCAGGCATGCTCTCCCCGTGCGGGTGAGAAGTCCAATTCATGGATGGGATCTGCTTCTGGGGGTTGTCAGAGACACCTTCCTCCTGCCAAGGCCTTTGCAGTGAATTTAAGAGCTTGCTTGCAGAGGACTGTTTCATCCCCTTCTTCTTCTTATGTACAATTGAAGTAACTATCCACATTTGGAGAACTGAACTCTACCAGCACGTAGGTAAATTAGGCACCTAAACTAGGCAATCAGTAAGCTAAAACATGAAATTACTCCATCTTTTCCACCAGGTGAGGATGTTCCACAGAGTCCCTTGATCTCTGTGGGTGTCCCCTTTCTCCTGGACTTCCATTCTCATCCCTGACAGCATGGCTTTGAGGGAACACCAGAAACAGCCTCAAGCAACTACACCCCTCCATCTCCTATGTACCTATATGAAGAAGGCAGCACAAGTTTGTTCAACACATTGATTTACCTACAGGAACAAGGCTCAGGATTTCTTTTTTCGGAGGTCAGTTTGTTACTGACATACATTTCCATGTATCCATAAATCCAAATCTATCTAAATGCAATAGATATGCACAGCTGAGTCAAGCCTGCAACATACTGGGCTGTGTCCCCTCTGCTATGGTTTTAATTGGTTGCTGTAAATATTTGGAAAGCTTCAGTTCCTGAGTTCCCCAGCTCTCTAACTGCTTGTGTTATAAAAAGGAATCTAAAACAGAAATACAGAATGGTAATAATTGAGGGAGCCTACTCCTGCTGCTAATATTCTGGCTTAATTAAGTTACTCTGGGGAAAGATTTATCATGGCTTGTTTTTCTAGAAAAAATGCTCTGAATAATGAAGGAAAAATGTATTCAAAGGGATGAAATTTCTAAATTATAATTTATGTCATTTTCATTGCGCTTTGTAACTCTTTGAAAAAAGTTCCATTGTTTGGTGTTATCAGGAATTTCAGTGGGAACTCCCTAGAGAAAGGTGCAGCTGGCTCGCTAAACAGCTTTTCATTTAAAACATTACTGTAGATGGACCCGTACATGAGATAAGAGGGAGGGGGCAGTGAAGAGGAAACAATAAAATATGCCAAAATGTTCTGAAATTATGGTGCTGAGTTGATATTATTTTTTTCATTTCCCTTTTTTTTTTCCTCCTGCATTGTCATATGAAGAACATGACTTCGTATTTTCATCAAATGGACAATACAAGTTCAATGTTCTGTGAGGAAGGGAAGTCTTTCTTCCAAACTTTTCAAAACCTGCGATCTGTCAGTAAAAGCAAATATGTTTATAATAGAGTAATTAGTTGAAATTTTATTTGCTGCAGGGACATGCACTTTGGTAATTCTTTCTTTCAGGTCCATATCCTGCAGAGCAACAAGAGCTTTCAGATTGGCAGAGGATGTTCATAGTTTCAGGGAAAAACATGATGTACAACTAACAATGCCTCTTCTGACACTGTGGTGTGTTTTCAATCAGTCCCTCCTTTCTATCACTTTTTCAAAATGACCATTTAACCATAAGCAGTGCATCACTACTGTCCCAAACAAAACAGAAGAAAAACATTTCAGCATTTTCTGCTCCATTTTCAGCTCTCGGTCTGACCCTGTAACCATAAAGCTTAAGCCCAGTCCTTACAGGTAACTCCTATTTTAAGAGCTGATTTGTAATTTTAACCCATCCTGTTTCTTCAAGAGCCTAAATGTTTTATACATTTACTCTGTACAGAGGAGAGGGCATCTTATGCCACCTATCTTCAGCTCGATTTTGCCCAAGTCAGATCTTATCTGTGTATTACAGAACTGAAGGAATAAAAATTGCTTGTGTTATAAATTCCGTATTTAATGTATTCTTCATTGTATTCATATTTTGCACTGAATTCTTCAATTCTTGCTTTCTGTTCAAGACACTCCCACTCTTCCCTCTTGCTGCCTGAAAGATTGAAGCTTATGTGAATTGATATTGAGGTCAATGTCACTTATGCTGATAACTCAAAGAAAAAAATCCCGTGGATTTTTCAAATTAATGACAGGCTTTGCATAGTTTTGCAGAATAAAAAGATGCAAGAAAACTACTTTTTGTATTTCTATGGTGAGAGAAGCATTTCAGGTTTCTCCACCATACTTGCTCCCAGACTTCTAAAAGTAAGAGGAATACAGTTTTATTTGCTTGGTAGTACGGGCTATTATTAAAATTACATGTTATTACTTGTTGCAGATGTCAGCCCTTTGAATTGATATTGCCCATGCTGGTGGTCTGCTTCAATAATAGTAATAATAATAATCATTTTCATGATCATGATCATCATCTGCTTTCCAGTCTTAAAATGGCGGGGGTTATTTGGAAAACGATCACTTTTAACATAAAGAATTAATTTTGAGAAGTGTATTGTTCCTGAAAAAAATCTGCTTGCCTTTTTTTTTTTTAATTAAAAATCTTTTGAAAAGTAGCCATGATCTGAAAATTTGATCTAGGTGTTATTACCAAGATCTCAGAAGAGTCTTTTCTTGCTGAACGACCTCTGCTTCAGCTCTTGCCATAGACCACCTCCACTCAGCACACGTGTTACCTGACAGCAGCCAGCCAGGGCAGATTGCACTCCCAAGTTTTAGGGAGTAAGACAGCAGCCAGAAGGAGTGGAAAATCTCATTAAAGCCAAGATTATTTCCCCTTGTCCATGGACTCCATCTTTCAGAATAAGAAAAGGAATTTAACACTGATTTGATATCTCACTACTCACACGGAGTGAGTAGTGCTTAGGGGTGTCACCAGATCAGACAGCAGGAATTAAAATTTGTTCATCCCAAGATCCTCTGGTAGAAAAGAGAATTTCCTTCCTCAGCTTTGCATTAAGATGAGTGATCAATGTACAGGTTATGCTATTTCTGATAAAGCAAGTCTTCCCTCCCCAGAGGTTAATGTTCTTGGGGCTTTACTTTTTCATATTGGTAGCACTGCTTCCTTCTTAAACTGAAGAAGATAAATGTGAATGGGAAAGTCAAAGATCGTTGGAACATGAAAATTGAAAAAGCATGCTTTTCTTTCTGAAATTGCCACTTTTGATCTATTTCTCAGGGTTTATTTTTCCCAGCTGTATTTTGAAACAGCCCTCTGGATCAGCAACAGCTTCCTTGGTGTTGCTCCCAAGAAAAATCTAGGTACTTCTTTTGCAATTTCTTTGAGTTAAAATCAGTGAGAGAGAGAGAGAAAATGTCAAAAGGGAGGAAGAAAACTGCTATTCAACCAGCACACAAGCCACACTCTAATAATGGTCAAATAGTAAGGATAAGTCAGAAAAACAGGAAGAGAAACAAATTCACTTTCATTAGGAGAACTGCAGGATTTCACCTGTAACACTATCTTCTTTCCTTGTGTTTGTGTAACTAACAGGCTCCATGTGAGCAAACAGCCCAGCTGATACCTCTTGTCGGGTGTTCGCAACAAGGCTCATTCCCCTAAGCACACATCTTACATGCTAATTGATTCCACCTTCCCAGAACGGCAGGATTTCACGACGCGAGTCCTCGGCGCGTGTCCACGCCGTGCTGTGGGGACCTGCAAATAGCGGGGAGGAATTTTTAGAGTGCATCTAATGGCCTTTGCTTGCCATCAAGCTGATAAGTGTAAAAATCACTCTCCAGACAACTTGTGACACTTAATGGTTTTCACACGGTACTTTTGTAACTTAATCATCCCCACATCACCTCCCTGCAGACACAACCTGTGTGTCTGAGCTACAAGGCAGAGCCTCTGCTCCATGGACCTCAGTGGCTCTATGTTAGCTGAAGGGGTTTGTGGTGCTAGAGGATAATGCTCTGCCCGTATTTGTGTGCTTGCATATTTTGTAAAATGTTAAATATGAAGAGTGAATGTGATGTAGCACTACAGGAATGAGCAAATCTGCTGTTTAGGATAAAGATGCATCTCAAATGCCTTGAGTTCATGGGGCTTTACTTATATTTTTTTACCAGGATTAAGAGAGAGATCCCTCACGTCCTTTTTCTGGTTGAACTTAAATGCCAGTACCCCAGCTCACCTTTACAGGAATCTGCTTTATGACTTAATTGCAGTAATGCTAAGACAAACTATCTCTGTCTCCATCTGGCAGCAAATACCATACTGAACATGGAGCGTGGAGCTGGGTGTTCAATGGCCAGGACAGCTCTCTGTGGTGAGACTGCTGGGGATCCAAGCAACACAAGTCGCGTGGGTCCAAAGGAAAAGCTACTTTAGGGGCTGGCAGTACTGACTTTGGGATCTGTCTAGTTGCCTCTTTAAAATGAAGAAGAGAAGAGTAGATGGAGCACAAGGTCTGGACAGGGGTAACAGCATGACGAGAAAAGAATGCAAATGTATTGCTGTTTACTTAAAGTTTAATTCTCTAGCTTTATTCTAGCCCCTCTGCAGCTTTTCACTCAAGACATGGCATCACCTATGACACAGGTGGAGCCTGCTTCCCTGCTCATTAACTCAGAAAATGCAGCCAAGACTCAGCTATAAGTGATACTGCTATTGGCAATGCACTGCTCAAGGTGGTGAACTCAGTGGGGGGATTTTCTTTCTGTTTGTTTGTACACTACCTAGCTGAAGGAGGATTTAATCCCTGCTTGGACCCTTTATGCACTATCACATACTAGAAGCAGTGGTTCAATTGCTTGCTCAGCCCGAACTTGTTCTTACCTGTGCAAATTGTCAGACATTGTTGAGTGTTATTAATTACACCCATTAAGTGTGTATTTAATTAGCATGTGGACTTTCTGACAGAACTGCAGCAATGCCAGGGTCAACTACTTTTCTATCCAGCAGTGTATACCTCGCTGGGCACAAAGCTGAGGGGCTGGGTGTTCACCACTGGCAGCTGTAGGCACATCACCTGTGGTTGCCAGTGTCCCCTACGCCATGTACAGCTGTGTGCCCACCAAGAGTTTGCTTCTGAAATCTCGAGCTTTAGAAACAAATCATAACCGCCTTTGTGTGAACAATGCTAGTGGTCCACCAAGAGTCTTCAACGTGTCTCTAGTACGTGAGGATTTTTCTTTCCTCAGCAATTAATGATCAACCTGGTTTTCATGACACTTTTCCTTCATAAAGCATTGTTTTTATATTTGTGAACTGGTAGAGTAGGGATCTGCTCTGCTTACAGAAGAGCTTATTTTCTTTGCAGCTGGTAATGACTGTTTATTTTGTCATAACAATGGAGATAAGATTCTGTGATCCTGTTCAGCTGTACCATGATCCATGTCTTCTTGGAAAGGAAACAGCTAGTTCTTTTCTACGAGTCTCCAAGAATTGTAAGCAGCTTGAGGGTCAAACTTGTGTTGTGATATACGAAAACCAGAGTGTTATGCTAGTGCAAATAAAAATAACCCCAAAATAGTGATAGAGCACTGATTCAATTATAAAATTGTGTGAAAGATGATGTTTAACCTCTCAGTAAGGTCACTTTGAAGTGGATGTGACCTCATCTTTTATATCACCTCCACTGTAGGATTGTTTGAATTTCTAAATGAGGCTACTTATGACTCATCTAAATACAGTGTGTGATTATGTTTTTACCTCCAAATTTCACATGTTCATAGCTTTTTTGGCCATCTTTCTCTATACTTGACAGATTTTGAAGGGTTTTGAAGGTCTGAAAGAAGTATGTCTAAAGATTCCATTTATTCTGCTGTGTCTTTTGTTGCACAAGCAAATATAGTTTTTATTATTCAACACAGCACTGATAAATATTGTACAACAAAGACAAGGAAAATCCATCTAAAAGCTATAACCACAAAAACTAGAATGAACATGAGAAATTAAAGCCAAACTAATTTCAGTTCAGAAAAAAACTGGTTTTGGTTTGGGTTTTTTTTTCTGGAATATCACATCCTAAAGCTCTCTTCTGTTTAAGAGAGGGAGATGTTATGGAAGTTAGTGGGTGTGCTTTTGGTAATTAAATTATTACTAAAATATTACTGAAATTACTAAAATATTACTACTGGAAACTGTAAATTTCATTCTCTAGAAGTTTTTGGCTGGATCAAAAGAAATAGCTGTAAGTAGGTACAGAAACATGAGTATATGCTGAACTAACTTTTTTTTTAATTATAAAAGTTATGGCTCTATGCTGCTGACAATGCTGAATTTCCCATTTGAGACCTTTGGAACTGATACATTCTTGAGGAGTTAAAGCCTCTTAGTACTCACACAGCACCAAGTGGTTTATTTATATTTAAATCAGTCCTTCTTTGTTAGACTTTGTTCAAACAATTTTTCACTATGTGGATAACCAGGCACTTGAATAAGTTGTCCAGAAAGGCCATGTAATTTCTGTTCTCAAAGATATTAAAAACTGGACTAGACAAGGCCCTGAGAACCTGATCTAATTTTTATGTTAGGTCTAATCCAGGGGCTGCTTTGAGCGGGGAGCAAGATGATTTCCAGAGATCCTTTCTAACTTAAATTATTCAATGGTTTTGTGCTTTTATGGGTGAGTTTTAACACTTATGACAAAATATTGGAAGTAATTCAACAACGGTGCTGCCAAACAAGGTAAATTTGTGTTCTGAGGACGGAAGAGACTTCTTCCTAAGTTTTGTAATCATTGCAGCTAATTATCCTTTTCTTGTCTTCCTTCTGCCTTTGGAATGACTTTCAAGGGTGGGATATGTTTTGTAGTTGTCCACAGCATGACAGACATTCAAGGGATCTGGAAATACACTCAGTTGTACACACAAGGAAAATAATCTAAATATAGGCTCTTCCATAGTTAAGCTCTTCCTGCTGGACTTAAATTAATTTTGTTTTAAAAAGAGAAGGATCCTGTACACTTCCCATCATCAGATCCAAGCATAAGTGCAGTTTACATAAAATGCAAAAGAGCAGAAATCCCAAAGGATATTGGAGCATTTTCTTGAGAAAACATTGCCAGTTTCTAATCCAAATTGAGTATCACACAGATTAAACTGTATTGTTAAGCAGCCAGCACCACTTAAGAGCAAACTTCCTGGTTGCCGATGTAAGCACCTGAGTAGAAAAAATTAGGCATTTCTGAATGTGGATTTGACATCAAACTATATATTGCAAGCTGCAAAATGCTGGCAGGCAAACACCTCTTCTTACTGGCCGTGTGCAGAACAAGGAGGCAGTAAGGAACTGTATTGGGCAGGAATCAGTTGAATCGGGGGTTGCTAAAAATGGTTTCTTAGGATTCTGATAACTTCAGACAAGCTTTTGTCCACATGCTTTTTGCTACTCCTTTACCTAATCAAGTACTGGGTTGATGAGTGATAAAGGTTTTCTTCATTTTCTGAAAGTCTTCATTGCACTGTCAGTGGAATCACCGATAATTTCTTCGGTCCATTGGGAAAAAGGGAACGACAGGTGGAGTTTAACTTAAGTTCATATATTGAGTTTGCAAATTAAGTTATGTTTTAAAACTGATGTATCTAATTTTTAACTTCTTCCCTGTTCTGTTTCATATGTGAGAGAGGATAAAAATGTAATGTTTTCCCTTTTCTATTCACTGGGATTCATGAGTCTTTTGTTGGGCTGGATTTTGTCTTCACCTTGTGATCCTCACACATGTTCCCGTCCCTACAGCTCTTTCTTTCCCCTCTGCCCTGATAAAATTGGGCTTTTATCCTCTTCTGAGCTGACACCTTTTAAGTATTCTCTGGAGTGCTTTTTGTACTGCCACCAACCTTTCCTGTGTCAAGTGTATCATCCAGCTCTCATTTCAGCTGCGTTGAAGGGATCTTTGTGATTACGTTCATCAGCCTCTGTACTTGCTCAGCAGTTATTTTTTAAAAAAAATCTCATCTCATATCGAAGTAAGAAATGTTAAAACTATTAGATAGCTCACAACACTTCTGCTGCCATTACAGTGTGTAGATCTGAAGGTCCTTTTTCACGGAGCTGGGTGTGCACCACAGCTCTTGTTTTGCAGCCAGGGAACGTGAGGCAGTGATTGTGTGTCCAAGCATGGATGGAGGTGAGATCCCTGGGCTGCAGTCCTGTGCCCTGAGTGTTCCCGGTGCCCCAGCCTGCCCTAAGCTAGCTTGCCCTGCTTCTGGGGAAATGAAAAAAAATTGGATGTGCTGTCCTCCTTGTACCTGCTCTCCCTGGATTAGGATGAGTGAGGGCTGAACACGGGCAGGTTATCTCAATGACAGCAGCATGCTGGCTGCTCTGCAGGAGCTGCTGATGCTCATGCTATGCCTCTGCAGTGAACAGGGTAACATGTGGGGTTGACACGGGGAGAGAACACAATCCTCTGGTGAGGTAGGTCAATACCTTGCCTTGGCAGACTTCTAAAGTTAAGTTTGCTTTCTTTGTATCACACCTTACTTGGGACTGTGCAAATCCCCTCAGTATGGTTCTGACAATAGTCTGATGTCTAGAGAATTTTCTGGATTGGGAAAATCTACTGATGAAAATTATGTGCTTAAAAAAATACTTGTTCTTTGTGAAAAATACTAATGGCAATTTAAGGCTGGTGCCAAATGACTGAACATGAAGGGAATGCCCAGTCCAGCTACCTCCCAGAACTGCAGTATCTGCAACAGCTCTTCCTTGTGAAAACACCTGGAATAGTTGATCAACGACAGCTTTTCTTCCTCACAACAGCTGATTGTATGGTCTATAATTCCTTTCTGGATGTGTGAAAGGTTTGCGTGCCTGACTAGCTCAAGTTCAATGGATGTTAAAGCTCATTGAGAGCGTGAGGGAGAAGGTTTGTGCAATTTTATCTTTCTCATTATCTTTCTGCTCTCTTTTCATTTATCTCTGTTTTGTGAGGCAGCACCTCTCAGCACCTCCCAGGGAGCTGAGAGATCAGGGTCTGCACCCAAACTGTCTCCTCTATAATCCTGGTAGCCCACTGGATTTAGCTGGATAATGGGAGTTGTGTTAACTCACCTTCATCTGGGAAACCAAAGCAGCCAATTTTTGTGACAATCTCAGCAAAAATGATATAGAAATATTTGAAGTAAATCAGATTTGCGCAACACACAGAGTTAATGCACACAGCATCATCACCGTGGTTTTCCAAGGTTATCCCATTTACCTGAAATAAATATTTACATCTAAGCAAATGAAGTGTATAATGTTGCTAATAATAAATAAATAAAAGGCAGCAGGGTTCTGGGCTCTTTAACTTCTATTACAAAAGCTCATTTGAAGTGTATCTCCAAATCAGGATCAGTGCACCTAACAAAATCACATCCGGGATCTAAAAGCTGGTTATCTTTCTGGTTTCAGTGAAGAACTCCTGCTAACCCTTCACAGCAGCTGCCTCCACAGAACCAGAGCTGATTTGAGTGGGCTGTGCATTGGCTTATACAAAGAGACGTGCTGCAAGCTCCCAGTTAGCCTTCAAGTCACCTCTTCCCATTGCTGAGACATCTTCAGAAAGCTTTTTTAGGTAATAATGTCACTTTCTTGCTTATCATTCGTGTCACTTCTTCTGTTACAGTGCTTATGGACTCCATGCATTCATACACTCTGACAGCAAATGCCACTTTCAAGTCTTTCAAAGATTCTTAATCACTAAACCCAAAAGATCCTGAAGACTTTCAAGATTTGTCTGCTTTAGACAATGCAATAAAGCATTAGCAGTTTGGAGGTGTAAGAAATTTACTGTCATTTCACTACTCTGCCATACAAATTAGACACTTAACGAGTGGTTGGTTCTTCCTGTTGTCACAAATACATTTATCTGGCTGTATCTATACAATCAACCATGTTTAACAGGCATCTCTAACTGAATAACAACAAGATTATGAAAGGAAATCCTTTACAAATTCAACATGGCATAATTACTTTCCAAGAATATAAAATAGTAAGAGCTGAGAGTTTTTTAGTGTAGCAGAAGCTCTTTTCAACTGCATTGACTCTGGGTCTTTTCAAATCTGAAGGCCATGGCTCTACAGAACTCCAGCATTGTCCTACAGACTCTTCTGGCATTTCTACCAACCTGCTCCAGGGGTGCCTTTTTCCAAAGCCAGTTGGTTCAATCCTTCCTGATTTAGCATTGTTCTGAGTTCAAAGCCAGCAGTGACTCCTGGGGTTCATGTAGGCTATTTGGTTCTTGCATGCATGTTTGTATGTGAATGTTGTATAATATCTGCAAATTATCAGTTAAATATGTATTGACATACAGCATAGGCAATAAAAACTAAGGCTGGAGCTTAAATCTCATCCCTGAATTTCTCTTTCCCCTCCTGTGTTCTGGTCCCTGCAGGCAGTTTACTGCAGGAAGCTATACACTAATCAGCCTGTAAAATGCTGCTCTGGGGCAGACAGACTTAGGCAGATAATAGACTTGCCTCACTTGACAAAAAGATAAAAGAGTGCATTTTGTTCCTCATTATTTCACTGGTTTGGGGAGGTGAGTTCTTTCCCTCTCTTGTTTAAACCACATAAACCATGCCAAGTGTCACGACAGGAGTGGGAGCCTGTCGAGGTAGCCCTATAATTACAAAATTTCCATGCATGAGGCAAAAAGGGTGTTTTCAGGCCACTTCCTGACTCGCTCATCCATGGATCAAAAACCCAAGTAAGATAAAGATAAGAAGATGCCCAGGAAATGTAACATGCTCCACACTGCTAATTCAGACAGTCTTTTTTTGTTGTTGTTGTGGTCAGGGGCTGCCTCACGTGGCACTTCTGCCTTGCCACCTCGTTGTAACATCAGTGTTATAAAGGTTAACAAGACAAAATCTGCTGTCATGTTGGGGCCAAGCATTTTGTCTTCCTTCCTTTGGTCTTTCTTAACCGGAGTGTAACTCTGTGGTTGCAGCATCCTCTCCAGATTATTCTGCCCAAACTAATAGCAGAATAAAAATCTGCCAATCAACCCAATGAAATATTACTCCAGTTTAACTTTTCCACTCAGCTGCTTGCTTGCTGGCACAATCCCACCAGAGAAGCACCTTGCTTTTTGTGAATGCCTCAGCTGCACTCTGTACAAGCAAAGAACATGTGAACACAGTTAGCAGTTAGGAATATCAGTCTCTGAGTATTTCCTTTCTTCGTTAATACTTTTCAGTATTAAAGTCAAATTAATGCCAAACTGTTTCAAAGTCTCACTGCTTGCGGCTGGGTTATGGCAGATTGGTTCACCACAGATGCTTACAGATACCCAGGGAGGATAGGCCAAGGAGGGTTTTACTGGCATCAGCATCTGATCTGGTCAAACCGATGGTCCCGATATCTTAATTCTTGTGAAAAGCACCATGGGCTTTTCAGCAAGAAATGTGAGGCCAAGACCTTGGTCCTGCAGCCGAGCGTGTGTACAAACTTCTCACAAGCGAGAGAGTTAAGATCCTCTGTCAACAGTTCTGTCCCATAATGTGCTGAGAAGTCTGGCCCTGCTCCAGGGCTAATTTTAAGCGTACGAGTAGCTTCTTTCAAGTCAGTGAGAGCAGCAGAGTGAGCTGCTGGCTCTATGAGAAGGATGGAGGCACTGGTACAGCTGGACCCTGAGGAGGCTGAGACAGTACCACCCCAAAGTATGAGCCCACGGGGTTACAGCCCAGGTTCAGCCACCCCCTTCCCTACAAACAAGCTCCCAAGGCATGTTAGGTAGTGCCGGGGTTGCTGCACTGCTCATATTGCATAGGATTTCCTGTACTGCCTGGCCAGTTTCCATGCACCATTACATGCATACGGGATATGTCTTTTCCTGTATTTTTGCAGTACCACTGTTCCAAATGCTTGGGAGTGCAGGCTGGCAGCTGTCAGGAAAAATGTTTATTGCACACCTACAGATAAATCACACTGTATGTACCAGCCTGACTGTGCCCACGCTGTGCTATTCATCTGGGTGTGCACAGGGCTGTACAGATGCAATTGTGTCTGTCTGAGAGGAAAACACAGTCAGAACCGTGACTTGAGTCTATAAAAGCCTTAACTCCTAACCTTTACTAATGCAAACACCCAGAGCAATTTCAAAATGTTTTACAATATTACTGGGTTTTTTTTCACTTGGCATGAGTGACACGAGTCTGTAATTTTATGTAGATATCATATAGATCACATTTTTAGCAGCCAAAGAGTTTAACAGTTTTCAGCTGCTGTTGTTGCACTTATCTACAGAAATGTTCCTGGACATGTGCAATTATCAGAACGCTAATTCAGTTTTAGTTTTCGGAATGTCCTAGTGAAGATTATATCTTCAAAGGTGATACAGTATGCCCATCTTTTATCTGAATCACTCATTATCTCAGCGAAGGCCATGTCTATTACAGACCAGCACTCACATGAAGAACTCTTATTCTAAGCACATTTTACTAGTAAAATTCCATATCTCCAAGGTCAGCTAGATAAAGAAGGCTACTGCATATTCAGGACACAGCCTACAGAAAAAGCAATGTACCCATATGGATCTCTGCTTTATTAAAAATGTGTCATTCTTACCCAACTTTTTCAGATTCCCATCTATCCTGGTGATTTTTTTAGATACCTTGATGCCTCCCCAGCTTTCTATCTTCTATGCTTTGTTTCTCTTCTTCCTAATTTCCAGAAGATGTAATTTCTTTCCTTTCCTAGCTGAACAGCAATACTAAGATTATAAACCAGTCAATGTATCAGATGGGTACTGGCAAATGACTGAATTATTTGTGCCCCTTATTATGTTGAACCAGGCAGCTATTATGCTTATAAACTCAATTAATTAAAACAATTCCTTTTTGCCCATGTTCCTTTCTTGTGATCTAACCTGATAAATACGTCAGCTACATTGAAAATACCCCTTGAGAAGCACCTTGATTTCCTCTCCAAACAGCAGTGCAGGGCTGAGCAGCTTTCAAAACTCAAGGATCCACCAGACAGTCACATAGGCTTGCTGGTTGCTGTTGTTTTGGCATTTTAATTCTTGTGACCTGCACTGTAATCTTGCCCAAAGAAGTTTGTTTAAATACTCCTTGCTCCTTCAGAGGCTGTGAATTAAAAAATCGAACCAATTCATGCAGATTATAGTCAGAAAATGTTGACAGTTATGAATCAGAACCAAAGGCTTTCTTCAGAGGTGTTTTCTTTAACTTACAAGTAGAAATTCAGGAACTCATGCTATCGACGAGGAAGCCCAGGAACAATGGCTCTTTCCTGTAAGTATCAGCAAAGTGATGACTAAACAGGCACTCAATAGGCAGACAGTAAGCAAGGCTATCTCCAGTGGGCATGCACTGGAGTTGCGATGGCTGCTGAGGAAGATGGTGAAATTAGACCCTCTTCCTTAACATTTCTTGCCATATTCCAAGAAGGGAAAAGAGACTAATAAGCCAACAGCAGACAGTAACTGCCAGTAAAGTGTGTCAAGGTTATTTGGTAATAAAATGTACCTCCATATAGTCTAAGCTTCTAGTGCAGCTGCATCACACCTGCATTTCAAATTATGTCCAGGAAAAACAACTGTAGCCTTCTGCACGCATCGTGTGGACTGCTGGAGAAAAGGCTTTTCTGGCTCACTCAGACCCTTCCTTGGCCATTGGGTCCCCTCCTCATGCCATCCTCTCAGCCATACCCTCATCCCAGGCTTCAGGGACCCAGTGATGGTCGCCCTGCCAGAGATGACCTGCACCATGAGTGCAAAAGCATCAGTTGCTTTCACCAGTAAAATGAGTACAAGTTTCTCTCGGACTACAAGCAGGGAATATAATCCTGTAAAACGCCTAATGGGCCCCAGCTGACTCTTGAAGGCCCCTCCAGGCAGGAGCAGATGTGGGCTGTTACTGTGGGACAGACAGCAGCATCCTGTCTGTAGTGCATAAAGCAAGTCTGAAGGCCACAGGAGCTTCTCAGTGAGGATCCAGGTGGCACAAGAAGGAAAGGACCTATGGGCTGCGGTGTGACTGTTGTCTCTCAAGGGCAACGTGAGGTGAATTTGGGAAAACCTGTGCTTGTGCACTGCTGGAGAGGATATTAGTACAATATGCATTAGAGTAAGAGCCTAATTAGAATAAATACAGTTACATCAGTCAAGATCGATTGAATAAAATACATTTTGGTACCACAAAGGATGGGTAGTTAAAATAAGAAAACCCAAATTTATTTCAGCCTTCTGAGTCTTGCCTTCTCATTATGACTCTTCTCAGTTCTTGATGATTTTAAGGATGATTAAATCTTTCCTCACATTCTGAGGATCTCCTTCTGGCCCAGCCCATGCTTCTGCTTATAGTCCTGTTTGCACACCTGGTTTGGGCATTGCTCTGACATTCCCAGCATGACAGCAAGCAGCTTTTGTTTATAAATAAAGTTACATTAAATAATTTAAAAGACTTGTTGAACTTGGCCCATTATTTTCCAGAGAAATGACTGGTAAACAGATTTGTTTGTCATAAATTTTTAGCTGTGTAATTTCTGCACATAAGTTTTGGCTGCAGACCATTTGCAAATAGTTTGCAATTAATACTAGACATTTGAGATTATTTTCTTTAGGCTACAAGAGAAATTTCTGCACTCTTAGCTAAATGAATATAACTCCTAGAATCAGGTTTCTTGTAGAAATTCTTGTGTGCATAAAAGGCATATTTACTTTCTGCAGATTCTCGAGTGTATAAAAGGATTCTGCAGATCCTTTGTAGCGTATGGTTGATCCTGCCAGGGGCTTTGTACACTGCGTCTGCTCCAGAAAAAGCACTTATACCTGTGCTTAAATTTAAGGACACGATTATTTCCCCAGAAGTCAAGTCAAAGTTAATTTGAGCATGTGTAAGAGAAAAAGCAGTAAAGTTCTTTTAAGATTATATGATCAAGAAAAAATGGGTGTCCCTTCTTGGTCTTTAAAATGATGCCACAGTGCTGGTCTTGCTCCCAACCTGGCCCCATGCTTGTGGCACCTCTACCCCTGCTCAGCCAACCCCTGCCTCACCTTTCTGCTCGGCAGCAAAACCCCAGTGGCTCTGGGGGGGCTGTGCTCCCTGATCCCTGAGGTCTCTTCACCTTCTCCATCACTCCAAAAACACTGCACCCCACCTCCACCCCCAGTCAGTATGGGACAAGCATCCTCCTGGTTGGGTCCAAGGAGAACAGTTCTGAGATCTTTGAGGCACAACTTCTTTCTTATACCAAGTTAAAGGAAAGGGCACACCCTGGTGATAAAAACCCTCTATTTGTAAGAACATTTTCCAGGGATTTTTCTTCTCTTGGTGCAGGACCATGCCACACAGCAGCTATTTCTTCATAGAATGAAATACAACTTTCTTTTCTGGAGCTGGTAGAAAAAAATTACCAGAGCAACAACCTGTTCTGAAGGGGGCTGTGGTTTATCTTAAGGACAATGGCATTATGAAAAGCCTAAGGTACAAGGCATGTAAAGGACCAGGGTTATCAACTTCAAATATTTATAAAACCTCAGTCAGAGCTTCTGCAACTCTAGAATGAACAAGCTGTACCTTTCATAAATGCCTCTTGCTTTGCAAAAGTCCTGTAGCATCACAAACCTGCCTTTTCTTCTGCTCTCTGCATTATAGCACGGCTAGGATAACACTTGTCAACACTGTCACCTCATGATATGTTTCTCATTAATGTCTGAGAATTACTGGGGGAATTTCATAAAGGCCATCCCATAAACAGCTTCGTACTCTGCCTTCCACTTGTTAGTTCTTCTAATTGAGCTGCCCACTGGCTAAATTCTTCTCTCATACCTCGAAGGCCGAATCAGATGGTATAAATGGAGATGGTTTCAGTGACTTTGAATAAATAACACCAGTTTATACCAGCTCCAGCTTTATGTCATGACACTTCTCTTCCTCCAGTATAAGTGAAAACTTGTCCCTTTCTAAAACTGATTACCTCAGGAAGGCACCTGTCTTGATTTTTTCAGGATAGACATGAAATCTTACGGGAGCATGCTGTGCACTGGAGCCCAGTACAGAAATACCCAGGTGTGACCAATCTGGGAATGAGCATGCCTTGAGTCCCTCTAGAAGCCCTCTCCAGTGGCAGTGCATGCAGACCTGCTCATCTGGAGGTGATATGGAGCGTTTTTCATCCTACTTCCGTCGTACAGCCTCAAGATGCTGAGTCCTCCCTAACTGCCCCTGTGGCTCCCAATTCCAGAGCTCTAGGCTAAACACTTGCACAATTTTCCAGCAATTTAAATTTTTACTCCGGGGCAAAAACTCATTGCTCCAGTGATTCATCCTCCAGCCGTTCTGTGTGGGAATGACGGTCACTCATGGGAATGCCACGTTTTCGCAGCTCTGCTTTCCATTACAGCAGCATAGATGGCCACAAATCCTGCTGTGATTACTGGTGTAGTAAGAGACCATGTTGGCCCATTTTGTCCAGGTCTGGGAGACGACATGTCCTGAGTCGGTGTAGATAGTCCTGATGTACAGGAACTTTCCCAGCCCTTCAACAAAAGGCTCTGCGCTCCTGTCTTGTCTTCATGATTCACAGGGATGCAGGATTTTCCTGGTCTCTGCCTTTTGAGCTGCAGCCTTGGGACCTCATCATTCATCATGCTGCCACAGGGAGGTGGGGAACGGGGACTGCCCTGCTCCTGCCTGGTGCAGTGAGGTGGAACAGCTCAGCAGGAGCACAGCTTCGTGCAGGAGAGACCCCTGTTTCCTGTTTGTCCCCTTTTCAAAAGAAACCTAATCCAACAGCAAATAAAAAACCTCTTGATAAAACCTTTAGACTTAGGGCTGACTTAAAACAGTAGCAAAACTTAATCTTCCCTTTCCAAATGTGTTCACCTGGATGATGACAGAAAACGCTAGTGTTGCAATAAAGACTGCCCGTGTCTCTCCTCTGTAAGCAATCAGAGGGCTTCAGACCTCAAACTTTTAGAGTGTGAGCCTATCCCCTGCTACAAAAGCTATTTCTATTAATAAATACGTAAAATTAAGGGAGAGCTCAGTGTCCCATCATTCCACCTCAGCATGCAATAACAGTTGTGGGTAAGCCCCATGTGAGAAATAAGTCCTCACAGCTGCTATCCTGTTAACTTTAGCTATTTTGTTATTTTGGCTAAGTTGTCAAAACGTTCATTTCCTGATGTCTGGGAAGCTGGCTGAGCAGCATATACAGCACTGGGCTCTGCTGCTTGCTCCTGAGATAGAGGGAGGCTGGGTATGAGACGCTGGCCTTTGGCAAACGGTAATGCAAAGAAAGGACTGCTCTTAGTTCCTCAGCAGCAATTTTATCTTATCTGCACACATTGCTCTTTCCAAACCAAGACCAGCCTTTTCATTATTATAAACACTAGAGAGTGGGAAAATATTCCCTGAGGCAAGAAGTAGCACTTGAAGTAAAGCACTGTAGTGGAAACTGCAGCATGCAGCAAAATTACTGACTCTTTAGGACATATTCCCGCTCTCACTGCAAAAGTCACTTTGCTCCAAATGACACACAGCCTAGGGTCAGCCCCCCGAGTCCAGTGAGACCATATTAAAGGACAACACGTTGAGTCACAGCTTTAAATCGTGCAAGACTTGTTCTCATGAGGTGCTGCAGCTGAGTGTCCAAGCTGCAGTCCCATAGTGCATGTCAACATAGTGCATGTCAGCCTCAAAACACTCTTCCTGTTTGTGAAAGCCATGGGAGATACATATATGCTTCAAACTGAGGACACATACTGAAACCTCTTTAGGAATAGCAAGGGCAGGACCTTGCAAGGCTGAACTAAAACAAACAACAAGCAACTGGACCTATGTGGGGTCAAATCACAACTGTTGTTAGAGGCGATGTCCAAATTAAATTACCCTCTTTAGCAAAAAATTTACATATTGAAAAATGGGGTTTTGTCAATGAACCTTTTTAAGTCTTATGACTTCTCCCACCTCTTCTCTTGAGCTGTGATGCTGTTGCTTTTATTAATTATGAACATCCTCATCATTATTACTCTTACTGTGGATCTGCTTGTTGCTCACTGCTATATGTCTTGCAGTGCTGGTGTATCATTTCACTTCACATTTTCTCCAGCAAAGTGACTGAGCCTGCCTGTAATTGGGAGATGGTGTTTGTGAGAGTGTGGTCAAAGTGCACCACACAGCACAGGATGACAGCCTCAAAGTCAGCCCTGCAGCTGTTGTGCTTCTCTGAAAAAGGCTTCAGTCAGCTCTTACAAATTTGCTGATGTTATTTCATTTCCATCAAACAGGCCAGAGCCCCAGAGCTGTTTCTTTCCCCATCTGCTCTTGCCTTCCCTGCACACCTCGCTGAGAGCTTGCTGGAAAGGTTTCCTCTCCATTTGAAAGCCTGCTGGCATTCTGAACAAAGTCACTGCAGCGAGGTACTCACAAGTGGCCGAAGCTCTACACAGTCTTGAAATGTGATTGTATCAGATCAGAACTTTGCTTTTTAGTAGGTATGAGCTTTTTTTAATCAATAGCTTCCAAAAGGGAGAAAGAAAAGCAAAATTTGTATGAAGTCAAGGTTGGTGAAAACTGCAGAGTCATCCTCCAGACTCTGTGCCCTCAGGAAGGAACAGGAGAGTACAAAGAGGGAATTGAGAATGTGATTCAGTCTGCAAGGGCAAGTGACAGTGCTGCTCATGCCAGTTCTGAAGATGATTTTCTGGGAACCAGGAAGCTTTGCAGAGAACATGATCCACTAGACTCAGTTGAGGCAGCAGCATTCTGGTGCAATTTCATGATTTACCAAATCAGACCTGACTGCTCACTGCAAGCAAGGAGTTGATCTACGCTTCCCAGCTTTTATCATAAGTTCTCTACTCTCTAATAATTCGTAATTATGGGTTGTGTTGGTCTGTTGATCTGAGCTGATGGAAAGCTGTTTCTTGGAATTGGGTCTGTCTTCTGCCAGACGAACTCAATTGACCAACTCACTGTAACTGTACGATTATGTCGATGAACAGAAGTGACAACTTATGCCTGGAGGTGTAGCATCCCTCTCAGTGCCCCTGGATCAGGCTGGAAAAGGTGAAATATTCAGCTTCATTTTCAGATGCCATGTCTGAGGCACCAGCTGGCCAGCACTATTCAGATTAGCCCTAAAACCAACACTGTTGAGCATGGGAAGGATCCATGTTTCCTCTAGGACTGTAGCACTAATGCTGTCCCTAAGAAAGCCACAGGGATGTCTGGGGAAGAGGCTGGGACCATCTTTCTCAGAAGCAGTCTCGGCTCAGCCCAGATATGAAGCACAACGTCAGGACCTGAACCTGCTGTGTTTATGGCTAACGTAGGTTAAATTTTCTGTCGCTGGTTGAGATGAATACTCCTACAATAAAACAGAAGACCTGAACCAAAGTTTTCCACTAATATCAGTATATGTATGTCATGGTGAAAGATTCAAGCTCAAGATTCTGAAAGTTGACCATCCAGCAGATTTGGCTATTGCTAAAACTAGGTGGTCAAAAATCTGTTTAGCTGCCAGAAGAGAAAACTTCCTACTCATGCAGTTTTGTTTACCATGGCAGGGAGCACAGTGGCACTCACCACAGAGAAGGAAGATGAGGATCAAGCCATGGCATCAAGAGCACACCTCTGAGTGAACGCAGAGGTCCCGTGCCCATGTAGGTAGTGACTGATTGCTGAGTATTTTTTGTTAGGAAATGGTAGGTGTGACTTGGTAAGAAAGTGGAAGGGGGAGCTCCAAAGCCACTTCTGTGTCCAGTGATGCTCCACCATCACCTTCCTTTAAAGGTGTCTGGGTGCAAGTATCATGGGACCGGCTAAGTGATGGATTTAGGTGTCCAGGTCCCTATCTCTTCTGTCTTCTTCTTTCCTCTAAAGGATATTGTCCTTACTGAACCACTGCAGCTTATAATATTTTCACAAAATAATCACTCATTCTGAGAATTTTCTGGATTATAAACCCCACGGATTCACAGAGGCCATTGAGATGTCCTACAGCAAAAACAACCGCTTCTAAGAAATGAGTGACAGAAATCACCATGAGATTTTCCAGCTCATAAATCAGACCTTTTTCAAAGAAAAAACACAACTTCTGTTTTCTTAACCATTTAAATTTCTTCTGAAACAAGAAACTATGCATAACATTTGGGGTCTGTGGACTTACTTCCCCCAAGTAAAGGTACTAATTCTTGGTGGAAAGGAATTAGATGTTCAGACACACACAGCTTCCTCTACTGTTTTGTTGGTTTTTTGTTGTTTTTTTTTTCTCAGAGAATGAAGACTTGGGCAGTAAATAAATTGAAGGAAGCAATACCTTCAAGATGTGTGAAAAAACACCAAAGATGACATGATTTCTGCCCGAACTCGGCATTGGGCATTTATCAGAACCACTGAAATGAAATGCCTTATGCCTTACTAATTAATTAGTCTCTGATGACTAGAAATGGAATAGACTGGCAACTCCTATTTAAATAGCAGCTGAGGGAAAACTGTATAAGCCTGCAGGTATTTTTCTTTTTCTGCCTTTTTGTTTTTACTCAGATTTGATAAGTACAGAAATTTCACCATATATTATGTTTTCAATTTCCCCTTACTTAATCTTTAGTCTTAAAAGCACAGTGTGCTTTAGATGACAATGGGAAAATGTATAGTAAGCTTCATTGGGCTGGGATATAGAACAGCCCCTGCTTTAAAATGCATTATAGGAAGTGGGAGTGGCACACAAAATAAGTGCTCTGCTTCCTGGCAGTTTATTTTCCATCATTTTATTTTATCTAGGTCTGGGTGTGCTTGCCACTTTCACTGGAAATCCGTATTTGGCTCTGAGCTATAAGAAAAGATTCAAGGAGTAGAAATCAGATGGAAATATCCCCCATAGTGAAGGGGGCTATTAGAGCCTTTTGCTACAAGATTCCTTTTGTGTGTGAAATATTTATTAGTCCTTGCCTGTTCATTATTTGAAGGGATATCTGAACTAGTGCATCCTTAGGGAATCATGAGGGGAGCAGAGAGAATGTTTACAATGAAAATGGTGCTTAATCTCCATGAATGACAGGAAAAGATTAAGCAAACAACAGATAAACCATCTTATCATTCAGAAGTATACACGCTGAATGCGTTGTAAAATAAATACACTGCTGGTCTTTAAATCCTTTGTGCATCAAAGGACCAGGAGCACAAAAAGGACTTATTCACCTCAAACAGGATTTACATGGACTCTCCATCCAAAGATTTAAAAGTACTTCCATTGATCAACCACTCCAGTCTAGCATCTGAGCTGGTCTGGAAGTCCCTGTTGGACCTGGAAATTGCATCTGCTTGCTATGCTGCTTCCATAGCCAGAGTGATGCTGGCTGCAGCAGCCCCCTCTCCGCCACGGTGATTCAGAAACTAGGCAAAGTGGCCTCTGCTCCTATGCTGGCCTCACTGGGCTGTAATATGACTATAGGGCCTGTATTTTAGGAAAGGCCACCATGGTAGCCCATTTTTTATACAACACAGTAGTCAACTTGCATAGCCAAGAAAGGGTGGCTTGGGTTTTTGCCCTTTCTGGTTAATGGTAACTCAAAACTGTAGTTGCTAACCCTGGATTAGGACTGTCAGGCTCTAACAAAGCCTAAGAAAAACCTAAATATTTACAGACTGTGACCTCTGGATTGACATGGTCATTTTGAGAAGTATTTCATAGAAAGAGAAATTTCTGTGCCTATAAGACCTTTATCAATTAAGTGAGAGGTCTTGAGATACCTTTCTCACTTACATGTTCAGAAGATTGTCTGTTAATATCCTGTGTTATTTTCCCACTATAACATCCTCTCTCACAACTAGAGCATTTTTCTACCACTAAACATACCAAACCCAGACACTTCCAGCCTTCATAAAAGTTCATTTTGCAGAGCCTTTCCTGGCATCTGACATCAAATGGAAGTTCGTCCTTATCCAGTCCATTACAAGTCCTCCAGGGTATAAAGACTGCATTTTCAAAGTGCTATATAGCTAGTACTAAAGTTGATCCAAAGATAAGGGGCAGTTTCATTCACCTCTGGAAGAGGACAATGTACAAACCCTTCAGCGTGATGGATAAAGTGTGGAGAGCCTGATTTGTTGTTGTGTCATCTCCATTAAGTTACCTACTTGATGATGTCTCCTGCTCACCCTCCAGATATGGCTATTCTCTTGTTTCCTCAGAAATAGCATCTCATAAGGAGAGATTCTTAACCTGGGGAAATTACCAGAGAAAAAATGGGGGGGCGGGGGGGGGAAGGGGGCACCAGGAGAAAGTGCAAATAATTTTTTTTCCCCTGTCACCCATAGCCGTGTCTCCCTTGGAAGAAGAGGACAGACATATTTGGAGAAACAGAGCTCAGCTTTTTCACACGTGCCATAACCTCCGTATGCCATTTTGCAAAGGCCCAGGTCCCCATCCCCACGAGGCATTCGTCATCCTACCCAAAGAGGCAACCAGCCTGATGCTACGCGGTCTTTGGCTCCTTTTTGTTACTACTCAGCTCTCCCTGCTGCAGCCTGCAATGGAAACACTGGTTTGTTTTCATTCACAAGGGTAGTTTGAACCCAAATACATTCCCATCACACAGCTATCCTACGGGCCGATGAAAATACTGAACCCTGGCCGCGGGAAGGTACAGGATGTGGTTGTGCTAGCGGAGCCGGCGTGCAGGTGGCAAGCCCTCGCAGCAGAGGAGCCAAGGGTCAGGAAACATGTGGAGCTAAAGGGGCGGAAGAGAAAGTAGGGAGCCTGGACTGAGTTTTCCTGATGACACGCATATCCAAGAGGAAGGCTGGAGGCTACGGAAAGTGACTTTCGCTGACTGCACCAGGCGAGCGTGGTAAAGCTGCCTAGTTATGTGTGTTCTCCTGGCCAGCTGGGGCCATGCTTTGTAGGCCAAGGGAAGGATTAAGGAAGGGAAGCAGTATTCAAAGTCCTTTAACAACTTTTAACCAGAATCTGTCTTTTGCTTTTTTTCCCCCTGCTAGCTCGAAACCATCTACCTGTATTTTCCCTCTTGCTTCCTTTAATAACTGGATAATGTTATTATATACCAGTAGGTGTGTTATTCTCCTAGCATGTTTTGACATCCATACCTTGGATTTGCCTGAAATATTTTTGCACCAGTTCAATCAAAATATTTTCACAGGTTCACACACACAGGAAAATCTAGTGACTGAAATGATAACAAGAGGATAGCAAATTCACAGTTAAGCTGTGTGAATACATTAAATAGCATTATAAATGAGGCAGAGGGAAAGGAATGAAGAGACAGAGGTTTATTCTACGTGGTGACTGTTCATGCATCTGTGGACATTAGACAGATTTGTTCTTCGCTGTCACATGTTGCTATATTTTCTGGTTTAAAAAAATTGTGATTTTTAAGAATTTACATATGGTAATTTTATGCTTAGATTCTCACCCTTTATAAATCAAATATTCATGTATTTCTAAGTCTGAAATAAAATAAGCCTTCTTGGCAGATATCAGTGACCCTGGTCTCAATGTCTTCCTTCCTTGAACTGCTCAGTTGCCTTATTCTTGGCACATGACAGTCCGCAGATGTCAAAGAATAAGGAGGTGTGTGGTGCCAACACTTCACTGTTGGCATAGTATTTCCTGCAATAAAGGTCTAATTTCAGGCTTATGGAGAATTCCTGCTGACTCATATCCTGTGGCATTTTATGGACAAAAGTCCAAAACCAGATAATGTGGGGTCCATGTCAATTCCATAAGGTTTTCACCTTTTTCACCCAAATGGTTGCTTTCACCATTCATTTCTAATGGTGATAGTTGTGGCTTCAGGAAAAAGTCCTTCCTACCAATTTAAGCCTGGAGATTTGGCATCCCTATCTACATCTGCACCTGTGTAGTTTGCACCATGTCATTCTTGGACTCACAATTCCCATCTCACCTCTTCTCCGTTGCCTGGCATTCCACTGCTGGTCTCAGCTGAAAATGCTACCACTGAATTATAACCTCTGCAGAGAAAGCAATGCCCCAGAGGACAGCCTGGCAGCCTCCACCTCACCGTCTCCCATGGATCAGTTTTCCCAGTCTGTGGTGTTCTGTATCCAGGGCTGGCCTGGAAAATGTGATGCTGACTATGGAAAGGAACACAGCTGGGCTCTTTCCCTGACTGCTCCCTCAGCTGCAGGATGGTTCTCTAGAAAACCCTCCAGCCCCTCCCAAGGTTCTGTGCTTTCCTTATTGTTTCCTTGGCATTGTTAGCCTTAATCAGCTCCTTCTGAGTCTGGGCAGGAGGAAAAAAGTGTCCTCATTGCTTGCTATGAGTGTTACAAGGAAGAGTCACCTTGGTGACTCCCACAACTGAAAGGGTGGGAATGGTAATGTATTACAAGCACTGAATCAGCAATTCAGTGAAATGAAATAATTTCAAAATGCTTGTCAGCTATGTTTACTGTGTAATTAATAAATGTTACACTAGTGGAATTCCAGAAATATTCCTGATCCCTCACAAAGTACAGACATATACGTGTATAAATATAAATGTATATATTACAGCCCCCCATATATATGAGTATACAGTTTGTCTTTTTAGAATAATCTTAACACTGTGCTAAGGTTGATATTATATATGATCCTAAAATCCTCCTGAATAACATGCAGGCTCTGAGCTGTTCATCTGCTGTTAACTGTCTGGCTCTAACTTCAGCCAGGTTCAAGCTTCTAGTAAATACTCTTCTAGTAGAATTTGTACTTCAATAATGAAGCATTGCGTCCCAGTGGGCTCCCTTTGCTGCCTGTGGTTTTCAAAGGTCAGACTACATGTCCTAATATTTCCTTTTGTCCTTAATGATTATTCTATGAATTTTGTGCATGGCTTGTTTGGGCGTCCCCCTCTAGAAAACAATGTGGAATGTATTTTTTAACCTTTGGTTGGTGACAACCTTTGGTGAGACAAACCCAGTGAAGAATACAGTCAGTGCCTGGTCACTTCCTTTCCTTTCCTGTTGATGCTTTTCTTCTGGTCCCCCATTGACACACATCAGCTACTAAATGTTCAGAGGATTCATTTAGGTACAGCCACAGCAGAAAACAATGAGAAGATGGTACAATATTTGCTGTGATGTTTCTTCTTGGATGAGAGATGTGAGAAAATAGTCAGATGATTAAAAATAGTGTAATCAATCAGTCAACTTGTTCACAAAGGCAAAATACATAGAAAACAGAGCTTTGAGTTAGGGTTTCTGGCTTTGAGGTAAAGAATTTGATTGTGAGAATTGAGGTAGTCTGCTTCCCCAGACTGTTGAAACATGATTTATACTCCTGTAAAGAGAGTACTTTGAGCAGCAAAGAAGCTGTGATATTCTCCCTGTTCCTTTTCAAACCTGACGGATTTGTGCCCTGGAAGGGAATCCTGAACAGAAGCTGAACTTGCCCTTAGTGGAACAATTCTTTTCTTTGGAACAAATGATTGCCATTATCTCATGAAAATGGGTATGAATTAAAACAAAGAAAAATATTAAAATGCGAATACACAATTAGTTGTGATGAACTTTTACACTTTGTAAGAAGAGGCTTTTGAGACATGGGTGTTAAAAATCAACTCCCATGTTACAACTTTAAAGGGTTTAATCACATTTAAGATATCTGCTGTGCAAGTAAATTTTGAATGTAAAAACAAGGCTTTTTGAACTTTGGCAACTGTTGACACATTTCAGAAGTTCTCACCAATTTTTGCGCTCAAGTATCTCCCAGGAATTCCTAGCTGGAAGTAGGGCAATATAAATAATGGTTTGGAGGTTGGGTGGTTCTGGATTTTTTTCAGTTGTGTTGCCGAACACACAAAATATGAGAGGAAATCCAGTCACTTCAAGATACCTTCCAAGAAAAAGTTGTAGAAGAGGTGTCAACTCAGACTGACCATATTAGTTCTTCTAGCTGAAAAAGAATGCTGAAATGTTGTTGTGGGCTGGATGAAATACTACACTTGACCCAATAAAGAAGTACTTAATTTTGGGGCTGTTTTATTAAAGAATGGGAAACACAAATTGTATTCCTATTAATTATGAATACATGGGACTTGAATAAACCTGAGAAGACTCTCTAATAACGACTTCTATTGTAAATCAGAATGAAATTTCATCCCTTACAAAGATCTGACAGACCTGATCTGAAATACCTCTACTGATGTCCGTCCCAGAGTCTCCAGACAGTCTTATTCAGTGCTTAACTGCCCTGAAAATCAGAAAATGTACACCACTATCTGAGATAAATCTCCTGTCCAGAAAATTAGACTGATTATTTCCTCTTTTACTTTTGGTGACTATTAGGATAATTGATCAGGGACCTCCAGCCTGTCCCCACTGGAAGGTTGTTATCATGCCTGTCTGTCTGGTCTCCTCTTCTTCAAGACTGAACACTCTCAAATCTGTCAGCCTTTCCTTGTAGGCTGAGTTTTCACAATTCCTGACAGCCTTTTGCTCCTCTTTGAGTTTTCTCCAGTTTCAAATTTTAATGCTGTCTTATGAAGTGCTGGCAGTTTTTTCCAGTTGTTGTGACCTGAAAATTTTAGGCTAGTTCCCTAGGGAAATAGGACTCACCTAATCACATTTTATGTCTGTCTGTCTACTTTTTTTTATCTACTTGACTCATAATTTTTTAACTCTTCTGCCAGTTTCAAGCAAACGTGACAGTGGTTAAATATGTCTAAGATATTGGGTCCTTATTTATTTCATTTAAGAAGTGGTAAGGTGTAGGAGAGGCATCTCATTAGAGTTCTCACCAGTGAAAGGCTGCAACATGATAAAATCCTTAGCAGACACTGAGGCACCTCCATGGCAGAAAAGTGCTACAAACAACCCAAAACCCTTCAGATTTTTCCTTATGCAGTATGGGACACAAAAACACCCTGGGAGCTGTGGTGCATTGCTTCTACGACATGATGATGACTTGTAAAAATGTGTTGGATTGGCTGGCTCCCTGTCAGATACATTCATCATTTTTCTTTATTTCATAAAAAATAGTAACATATCTCTTTGGCAGACTGTTTTCCAAAGTTAGACTTCTACTACCATGGAAATTCAGCTTTGGGAGGCCTGGCTTTGTGTCACTAGAAAGCCTCGGACACCATGCCATGACAGGTGGCCATTTCAGGTTTCCTGATGGTGCTGTTCCACATCAAATAAACTCCTTCCATATTTGCAGGCACATGGTCCAGGATCCAGGTCTTTGCTCCAGGACCTTCTCTGTGAGTAGTGTGATATTTGCTCTCTTGTTTTCCTTCAGTGATTATTAAGGGAATTCATGTAAAACCACAGCAATTTGTACAAAGTGCCTAAGGATGCTGCTTTCCATTCCTGCAGCACAAAGGTGAGGATATTCTTGTGAATGCAAATCTCTTCACAGGAGGGGATGCAGTGAAAGCATGCTGCATCAGGCAACTAATGGAAAAAAGGATTTTGTCCTTCTCCAGCAGTTTTGTCAACCTAGGCTTTGAGACTTTTTTCAGAGACTTTCAACTTTGAGCCCCAAAAAGGAAAAAGAAAAGTCAAGTGAAAAAAAAAGAATGAAAAAAAAACCACCAACAAGGTAAAAAAAATATTGCATGCCACTTCTGTGTAAGGATCTGTAGCTTGTCCCTGTCACCAGTTGCCCATCCATTAGCCAAACTGACCAGGGGCCCCAGACACCCTCTGCTTCCTGCTCAGAAAGTGATGCTTCAGAGCTGCTTCCTGCTGCAAGCAACAGAAAATCTATAGACTCCAGCCACATAAACAACAAAGGCATTTGTCCCTTCTCCACAAAGCCCTTGCCCCACAAAGAGTTTGGTGGGAAAAAACAACTAAATAGGGTAAAAAAAGGAACAGCTCCTTGAATGAAGGGTGTGTAGGACCCTGTTGTCCTGGCATGAATAATTATGCAGAGTTTTAGGACACGATAAGGACAAGCAAATAAACAATGAAATAAATTGAGTTTTTCAAAAGATGTGTCCCTAAAATTCCACATTCTTCCAACCATAATTACATGACTAGGAGTAGAGAGACATATCCAAGGCACTTTAGACTAGTCTGGGGCTTGGCAGCAATGAACCTGCTCCTTCAGTTTTGTTACCATAAGCATCCAGCCAAGCTGGAATAAAGCTGCTTTGGGGATGTCCATGCACACCAAACGCACACCTCCTGTTTCTAGATGGACAAGGCCAAATACAAAGCACATATCCCTAGATTCCAGCAAAGGTGTCAACGTTTTTGGCATACTCTGGAAATAGAAGCATTCAAACCTCTATCTTTAGGCAACTCTGTCTGAAAATTAGTGGGTTTATGCTATCTCATTTCTGCTTCCACATCTGTTCTCACCTGAGACAATTGTTGTTTCATTTCTAGATGGAAGGTTAGATTTTGTCCTTTGCAATGCCTTTTGAAAACCAGCACGTCTTGTGGGGTCTACACACGAAGTGCATGTTGTGGTAAATGTATTTCTGACCTTGCATGCCATTTACATGAATGCCATCTCATTTTCTTGAAGCAGTATCTTGCATGTTCTTCCATGTCTGCCACATCAAAGTTTACCAGTGCGCTGGGGATGCGTGCCTGATGAGAGGGTCAAGGCTGCAGGCTGCTGCAATGGTGCAGCCTGCCATGTAGACAGAGCTGAAGGGAGCGCCCACTGCTGCATTAGATGCTGAGGCGCTTGCAGCCGCGGCTGCGGCACAGAGGTGTGACCGGGAGGCGGTCCAGCTGCCGGCTGCCGCATTCCAGATGTATTCTGCATGGGATGCTGACCACTTGCAAACTCGTTGAGCTACAGGGGCAGGAAAGCACATAACCGGTGTTGCCAGGGCCAGCCCTTATCTCCCCCCAGGTTGTTGTTTGAATGATTAAGCAAACAAAAGGCCGTTTGGCTGCTGCTGCTCTGGCCTCTAGTCGGACTCCTCGGCAGGGCTGCCCGGGAAGCCCGGATAGAGCCAGAGAGCCTGGGGGAGTCGTGACAGGTCGGGGAGGAGACGGGAGGGGGCTCGTCCGGTTCCTCTGCTGCTTCTTTGTGTCTTGTTTTTAATGAGCTTTTGGCGATCAGAGGAGCAGATGCACAAACAAAGGCTCGCCGGCCCTGTTTGGCCAAGGCAAGGCTTGGTGCCCCCTCCCATCGCACAGACCATTCCCAGGGACCGCTCATGGACACGGAGCTTCCCCTGTGTGCCGGCTGCAGCAGAAAGAGGCTGCAGGGAAGGAGGAAGATAGGCCCAGGGACTGGGAACACACTGATTTCAGGATGGAAGCTGCTCTCCGAGGGGCTCTGGGAGACGCTGTGTGAGCTGGGAGTCAAACTGGTGAAGCACGGAGTGATGCACAGGGTTTGACTGCATTCAGTTCTTCCACCACTCTCCAGGTCTGGTCTCATGCTGAGCTGAGATCTGCTCAGTGTGGCAGGACGGCTGAAGTTTCATGGAGCTCCTTCTAGCCCCACGTTTCTTTGCTGCTATTGTCTGACCAAGGCAGAGGAACTTTTTTGAAGTAAGACAGATTTTAAAAGTCTTGATGGGTTTTCCTGTTATTTGAGGCAGGTGAGAATGCTGAGACAGAGGGTAGAGTATCTTTAGAAGCCATTGCAGGCTCAATTTAGATCCCAGGCAGTTTTCTACATTCTCACTGTCTCTGGAGAGGGAGGAAATCCCATCCTGTACTCACTGAACTACATTAATATGTTTGGCTTCTCTCACTAGCTCCCTGTGGTTCAGCACTGATAGTCTCTGGTGCAATCTGGACTACGCTAGATACTCTCCAAGTCTGAAGGACGACACAAAGGCTGTGCAGAGATCACAGCCTAAAAGGCTGGAGGAGAAAGCTGCCATACCTTAAACCATTGGGGTTTTGGTTTTGTAACCAGACATCTGTGTCCTATAGCTATCACAGTGGCAAAATATTTACATGAATCTTTCACTTGGATTTTAGGTGACTGTCTTTCTTCTGTGCTCTGGTCGATTTTTCTCTCAGAGGTTCCTCATGGCATCTTCCAGTGAAAATCCACTTGCAAAAGCCCCACTGAAGCTCAGAATAGAAAAATCAGTTTAGCAAAGTACATATGACACCACATATCACGTTCTGGTAAAGTCACCTCACATCTTTTCCAAACATCTACCATTTTCAATGATACTTGGCTCTAGTTTTTATTTGGTCTTCCTAGAAGATTAGTCTCACCAACACCATATAAGTAATTTGAATCAGGTGAAAAGCCCTGCACCTGTTGCATGACTCTTCAGAATAAAGTTATTTTTGTGCTTAAATGTTTACAGGGTTAGGACTCCATTCAAAGAAGTCGCCTTCTTGTTCTCGTTGGTACCACAAATGTCCCTGGTACTACAGGGATGGCAATTCAAACAGTGAAGCAGCAGTTCCTGCAGCATTATTCTGGTTACCAGCATTGTACTGACAGCCAGGCAAGGTGCTGAAGGATTGTGTCCCGTCTAGGAAGCACAGTGTAAAAACTGAGATCGCACTGGGATCACTCAGGGAGATAAAAACACTTTGTGCTTTTGAAATGTGCGGTTCCCTGTGGATGCACTGCAGTCACAACGCGCAAGCTCCTTGCTGCCAGCTGCTCAGCTCGATGTGTGCGCTCACCAGGCTCGTGTGTTTGAAGGGTCAGCCCCTCTCTTTACTTCCCTTCCTCAGGACGCTGCAGGGGAGAAGGAGGCAGGGGACATGGCAAATGCCAAAGGGCCTGTAGAGGGCTTGCATTCATCTATCTTGGCTTAGATGTGCTTAGGGCAAACAGTAGGTATTTGTTTCCACAAAGCTCAGGCACCACAACAATTTTCAACAATGAAAGCAGCCCCCCCCTCCAGACCACTCACTTAACAGCAATGACTGTGCATGAAAACAGAGCCCAAGTGGAAGTGCAGTAAGCTGTAGCTGCACATCATGTGACTAATTTAAGAAAAGTAACTTGTTAAAATCAGTATAGGGACGTATTTTCTCCAGCTGCATTTTGGAAGCTCACGTAGGAATGCAGAAAGCAGTAAAGTGAGCTGCCAGTGATTTTACTGTTTTCTATGGATCCTGTAACAATTTAATGTAAATAGTTTTTAACTTACCCTTATAATGTAATTTTCTTTATTAACTACCTAAACTGCTTTTGAGACAAACACTTCTTGCAGGTCATCCAACCCTTATCATTTTTTTTTCTCTTTGTAGTCAAACCCAACAAAACCAGCATCACCACAAATAAAGTTACCAAAACTGGCTTTTTTAGCAGAAAGTACCTTTGGTTTTCACTAAGTATCTGTCATAAGCACAGAAACCTTACAGGCAGCCTAGTATCAGCAAGGTCAGTAGTTGAACTCACTGCCAGAGCTCCCCAAATCAGTTAGCAATACCGATGACCTGATCCACAGTATGGTGGAGGTGGGTGTATTAATGAGGGCTGCCATTATTCTGGTTTAAGAGCTCATATGAATAGCAAGTACAGTTGTTATTTGCATGGTGCTGACTTGCTGCCACTTGAATCACATGAGTCTTATTTGACTTTTCATGGATTTTATTTGATCTCTAGGAAAACTTTGGCTTCTCCTATTCCCTGTATCTTTCTGTGAGCAACAGGGGTGTAATGTCAAAGGAAATTACACTCTTTCCCCAGTACAGTAAAACAGCTGGAATTGCATTGCATACAAAATAAAATCACTGCTTCGTTAACTTAGCCATTTGTAGACAAGCTCCCAAGCAGATTTGCAGGGAAAGAGGAAAAGGTAGCATGTAGAGGTTCATATATGTACACACATGCATAGTTACATACACAGCTGCGTGTTTCTATCTACCTGATTATCTACCGGTTTATCTACATACCTCTCTTCACTGATCTATCTCCCCCAGAGGCTTTATATTATGTGTATGGATAACACATTAATGACCACCGTGTGTTTATTTTTCTCAAAGGACTGTCTCACAAACTTCTCTTTAACAGTCACTAGTTAATAATTTTGATTAAAAGGTATCGTTACGGTTGTGGGGTTCATTTTTGTAAAAAAAATCCAACACTTGGTGTGAGAGGGCAATGGCTTACTGCCGTGGGGAGCATCCCACGGAGAGCAGGATATGAATGCTGACGGGCGGGAAGGATGGCTGTGGCAGGCACTTGTTGGATCCCATCAGCTGGGACGTGGGCACTTAGGGTGGCTGGGTACATGCTACACGGTTAGGGGACTCCGCGGTGTGAACTCAGCACTGATGCCGCCAGGCACTTCAGACCCGGGGGTACAGCCGCTGCCAGCAGGAACGCGGCTGTGTCTCACCGACAGCACCTCATACGGCTGGCCTTTGGGATCTTTGCTGTCGAGGGGATTTTAAGAAACCCCCAAAAAAGCACGACGAGGCGCCAGACGACGCTGGATTTTACTGCAGAGGCCTTCCTGCCGCTGAGCAGGGAAGAGGGAAAGCTCCCGCTGCCCGTCCCAAGGGGAGCATCCCGGAGGGATGCGCCGGGGGCCCCGGGTCCGGCTCGGGGGGCGGGACCGCGCTGGGGAGGGCGGGGGCTCGGCCCCGGACCCCGCCCCGGGCACAAGAGGGGCGGTGCCGCCCGCCGGGGTCCCGCATCCCCGCCGGGCGGTGCG